>JACXGM010001013.1:35367-60308 GCA_016801145.1 Umbra pygmaea | reverse complement strand
GCTGACACAACCTAGCTGACACAACCTAGCTGACCTGATATAACTGACACAACCTAGCTAACACAACCTAGCTGAGACGACTTAGGTGACCTGACCTAGCTGACACACCCTAGCTGACACAACCTGGCTGACACAACCTAGCTGACACGACCTAGCTGACACAACCTAGCTGACACAACCTAGCTAACACAACCTAGCTGACACAACCTAGCTGACACAACCTAGCTAACACAACCTAGCTGACACAACCTAGCTGACCTGACCTAGCTGACACAACCTAGCTAACACGACCTAGCTGACATGACCTAGCTGACTTGACCTAACTGACACAACCTAGCTAACACAACCTAGCTGACACGACCTAGCTGATCTGACCAAGCTGACACAACCTAGCTAATACAACCTAGCAGACACGACCTAGCTGACTTGACCTAACTGACACAACCTAGCTGACACAACCTAGCTGACCTGATCTAACTGACATAACCTAACTGACACAACCTAGCTGACACAACCTAACTGACCTGATCTAACTGACACAACCTAGCTGACCTGACCTAGCTCAGTGAACATTGTATGTCTATGGTCTTGGTTGTGGTTTTATTCTGACTCAATCTTGAGGGATGTTGGTCTGTGAGGACACACACATTTTCTGTGAGGCAGTTCCTGTTCTCGTTTGTGAGCATCCATAAGATCTGTTGTTACCTTGACTACTGTTGATGTTCTTTAGTCATTCAGTTCCAGCAGAGATGTGTGTGGTTGTCATGAGGGAATGGGTGTTTTGACAACCTTAAGTTTAATGCTTTGTAGCTGTGTAGAGTACATTTAAAATCAGTCAGTGATGAAATTAATTTTACTATCATTATCTCCGCAAAATGGTCTGACATCATAGTCAATCTGCTGCAGCGATGATACTCTTTGATGAATAATGTAAAGAACTGTCTCTCTTTCTTTCATGATCCTTGCAGCTTCCAAAAAAATGCTCCAAAAGAATTCTTCTGCTGTCCCTTTTTTATTCCAGAGATCCATTTTCGTTTGCGCATTAAACCCTGCTGGGTTCCATGTAAAAATACATTCTAAATGGAACCCAAGAGAATGATTCTCCACAGATTTAGATATGTTTGATCAAGATGTCCACCTCTTGTGTCTCTGCTCTCCACATAAGTGCAACAACATGCTGAGGATATTTATGTCATTATTATGACACAGCCAGCAGGCTGGTCGCACCGCTGTATTCAGTTACAAACAGAAAGGCAAGGGGTCCGTGGAAATCATAGAGTGGCCAAAAGACTGCATGCAGAAGCCCTTAAACATGCTGAATCATCACAGTGTGATGTTACTAGGAAGGCTTGAATGTCACTCTGGTCCTGATTGTAGTTGGATCTCAAAGAAGGACATACTGTCTGGCATCTGCCTCATAGACGTGCCTGGTACACAAAACCAGGGACATAAGGCTTTACTGGACAGCATAGCAGAGTGACACGCATGTAAGTAGCACATCGTTGTATTTTTTAATTTTTATTTCATTATTTTACCAGGCTGGTGTTCTAAGCATAATTCAAAGAAGCATAGGTCTGTTTAGGGTTAATGGATTCTAGGCTAGTGGTGGCTAAGGATTTGAGAGGCTAACACTGCCTGGCTCATCGTGTCTGCTTCTAAGTGACTGCAGGTTAGCTGGCACAAGTTTGGCCAGCTTCCCGTTCTACTGCACCGACTGTGAGGCCGGCGAGTCGATGGCCTCTTCAATTTAACATGGAGCGAAAGAGGAGGAGCTTGTTATTGGAAACTGATCTGTGCTGAGTGAGGGGTGGGGCTCTGGGGGTGGTCGCTACAGGCAACCAGATCCTCTCCTCAATGTCTCTGTCAATGATGCTGCAGTCCTTTGTTGACGTGTCACTCTGTCCTCACATTGCTTGTTTGGTCCAGTATGTCTCCTCTCCTTTTCTGTCTCCTCCACTCTGTCATTCTCTCATCCTACTCTCTCACTTCTACTACTCCACCCTGCTCCTTGTATTGGTTGAATGCCCTTTGCCCAGTCAGCAGGTGAGGCCTAGCCACTGCAAGAAGAGTTGGGGGGATGGGGGGTTGGGGAAGAGAGGTAAAACTCATAATTATCTCCAGGAGCCTTTTGTAAAACTCTCACAACTTGACAATCGCATTATATTTAATAATCTATTTTTGTTAGATGCTTGAGTCCTAAGGTACATGTGTATACCTGTATGTAACTGCTAGATAATTGTATCATCTTCATATGTTTTTGAAGTCTTCATTATGTCTTCATATGTCTAGATGCATACAATCAAAACTATTTCAAATCTGAATATGGAATATGAGCTGGTGTAGGACACTTCAGTGATGGGCTGTGATCATTCCCATTAAGCAAAGTGACTTGACAACCTTGTTCTTTCAAGCTTCTTGTTATAGAAGCGGAGCCAACTGAATATGCTCCTGTCACATTCTCCTGTGCTAGCCTTTGCAAAAGCCATAGCATTTTTCAATTAACAGAATAAAACATCAGACACCATCAACTACAATACTATTGTCTATAATTACTACAGCTTGTTTAATGTATGTTATTGTTTATTCATCTTAGTTAAATGGACTGACAGTCAGTCTCTCTGGATAGGAGACATGCTGCATGACCTAAAATGAATGCAAAAACAAAAACAAATCTTGCTGGATATTATTCTAATAAGATCGCCCCCCCAAAGAATAACTTAACAGAATAATAACATTTCATTATTTGGTGGGTGCTCAACCTATTTCAAACATGACCAAGTTGTATTGTATGCATGTGTGAACTGGAAATGTGTTTCGGTGTGTACATCAATCTACTGAGGTCAGTCGGAGCTGTGGGACAATTATGCTTAACAACCATTCCAACCCAGTGCGTTGTACTGTAGTCTACTGTTCTATTCTCTTGCTGTATTTACTGTGCCTTATAATACTGTGCATCGCATTCTCATGGCGATACGTGGGTAACCGTACGCAATCGTAATTTCGCTGTTCTACCGGAACATTTCAAGGAATAGACAAATCGGTTACACCTTATAGTAAGTGGGGAGCGTTTAGTTCAGGCAGAACATGCTAGGTTATTGTGGTTAAAGTTAGGGTAAGGTTCAGTTAGGTTTGATGGTTGCCGTGCATGGACAGCAAGCTTCAAATGACCCCACAGAGTTTCAATGATATTCAGGTCTGGGGACTGGGATGGCCATTCCAGAACACTGCTTTTGTTCCTCTGCATAAATGCCAGAGTAGATTTTGAGCAGTTTTGGGTTGTTTTCTTGTTGAAATATTCAGCCCCGGCATAACTTCAACTTTGTGACTGATTCGTCTACACTATTCTCAAGTATCTGCTGATATTGAGTGGAATCCATGCGACCCTCAACTTTAACAAGATCCCCAGTACCGGCACTGGTCACACAGCCCCACAGCATGATGGAACCTCTACAAAATTCTACTGTGGGTAGCAAGTGTTTGTCTTGGAATGCTGTGTTCCTTTGCCACCATGCATAACACCTCTTGTTATGACCAAATTTCTGCACCTTTGTTTCATCAGTCCGCAGCACCTTCTTCCAAAATTAAGCTGGCTTGTCCAAATGTGTGTTTGCATACCTCAAGCGACTCTGTTTGTGGCGTGTGTGCAAAAAAGGCTTTTATATATATATATATATAGTATATTAGTATATATATTAATACTCTAGTAAAATTCTCAAAGGCATTATACAGTCAAATATCTAACTTTTTATAGAGGTTATTCAATATGGTTCTGGTTTAAAATGTGTGCAGGTTGTTCAAACATGGCATGATTAAAGTTATATTTAAAGGAGTTCCACAGGGTTCCATTTTAAGACCATTATTATTCATTATTTATTTTTTACAGTGCATATTAACACTTTTGGCTTGATTCTGACTGCTCATTGTGGCATTTACCATAGCTCAATGCAAAATATATACACAAACATAGTGGTAAAAAGCTAGTATGATATTTTTACTCTATTTTATTCCTCAATGTAATTAATGTGTAATTTCTATAATGCATGTGCAACGTGGTCATCTTGCACTTTTTCTCTTTTATCTTTGCCAGGTTGCCGTTTCAAATGAGAAACTGTTCTCAACGTGTCCACCTGGTTAAATAAAGGTTAAATAAATAATAATAATAATTTATTGTGCAGCACTTTTTTGGCTTTCATAAAAAAATGCATTGTCATAATTTTTTTCTGTATTGTAACAGTACTCAGACCCCAAGAAAAACATTTAAGTCAAATCAGAAATAAATTAGAATTCAGATTCAGATAATCTTTTTATACAATATAGTGGACTAAGCCGTTGCCTCCGGTGGACATGTACTGTATTACTGCAGTGTTGTTTCTAATCCAATTTACTGGGTTTTCAGCAAAAAAATCTCAATTTTTTCCACTTTCCTTTCCAATATTGTCTCAAAAATAGGTTTATATAATTTCATTTGGAAAATAATTAGTTATTTTATCATAATAGTTATCCAATAACAATTTAATCACAAATGACTAGTTGTCCTATGTGGATACCAAATAGTGGATCTGGTAAATGTCTGGAGCCTCTAGGATCTGTCCAATGTGAATTGTGTTTACGTGAGTGGACGCTGTGTGATTTGTTGCTATGGCTATTCAAGCAGATTGTAGTTCACCCATTAAGATGTCTCATGTCAGGTTGACATGATTGAGCCAATGGCTGTCAAGTATGATGAGCTCCAACAGTGTATCATTGGTGAGACTGTGTGTGGCTGTTACGATCACCTGGGTTTAAGGTCCTTGGTGAGACTCTGTGTGGCTGTTACGATCACCTGGGTTTAAGGTCATTGGTGAGACTGTGGTGGCTGTTACGATCACCTGGGTTTAAGGTCATTGGTGAGACTGTGTGTGGCTGTTATGATCACCTGGGTTTAAGGTCATTGGTGAGACTGTGTGTGGCTGTTATGATCACCTGGGTTTAAGGTCATTGGTGAGACTGTGTGTGGCTGTTATGATCACCTGGGTTTAAGGTCATTGGTGAGACTGTGTGTGGCTGTTACGATCACCTGGGTTTAAGGTAATTGGTGAGACTGTGTGTGGCCGTTATGATCACCTGGGTTTAAGGTCATTGGTGAGACTCTGTGTGGCTGTTATGATCACCTGGGTTTAAGGTCATTGGTGAGACTTGGTGTGGCTGTTATGATCACCTGGGTTTAAGGTCATTGGTGAGACTGTGTGTGGCTGTTACGATCACCTGGGTTTAAGGTCATTGGTGAGACTTGGTGTGGCTGTTACGATCACCTGGGTTTAAGGTCGTTGGTGAGACTGTGTGTGGCTGTTACGATCACCTGGGTTTAAGGTCGTTGGTGAGACTTGGTGTGGCTGTTACGATCACCTGGGTTTAAGGTCATTGGTGAGACTGTGTGTGGCTGTTATGATCACCTGGGTTTAAGGTCATTGGTGAGACTTGGTGTGGCTATTATAATGATCTGGGTTATTAATTCAGGTGATGTTACTGATCTGAGGACAGTTTTGACCAAGGATGTTGTCCTGTGCTCTCCCCCTACACATATGCAGATCCAGGTGATAAAGATTGAATGTGAAGACAATAGGGAGACACGGTCGGCTAAGGATGCCCTGCTGCTCTGGTGCCAGATGAAAACTGCTGGGTGAGTCTGGCAGACAAAATCACATAGTCCCCTAATTCAGGTCATTGTTTGTGAACCGGTTTCACTTTCAATACAGCACCTTAAAGGTTTGATCTACTGTTGTTACATGCCATGTCCTAGAGTAGTTAGATATGCCTCAGATGTCAGTATTGCGCCACTGGTTTTGAGTGTCCTGTGTGAACCACAGGTACTCAGATGTCAACATCCAGAACTTCACCACATGCTGGAGAGACGGCCTCGCCTTCAACGCTCTCATTCACCGACACAGGTCAGTTCTGGCTGAACGAGAGCGCTGTGTGTCTGGTTTTAAAACAAACACGGCGATTACCTGGAAAGTGAACTAAGGAGACACTTTGCATTTCAATAGGCCTGATCTGATTGAATTCCATAAGCTCATCCGGTCCAATGCCACACACAACCTCCAGCAAGCCTTCAACGTCGCTGAGCAGAATTTAGGGCTTACCAAACTCCTCGACCCTGAAGGTAAGACTGCACAGAACTGGAACAAGGCAACTATCTCAAACATGCAAACTTTCACTGACCTTCTTGTACATTGACACATAGCCAGTATGTTTATTTTTAAATTTACAGTACAGTGCCTTGTGAAAGTATTCGGCCCCCTTGAACTTTTCGATCTTTTGCCAGATTTCAGGCTTCAAACATAAAGATATGAAACTGTAATTTTTTTTGGAAGAATCAACAACAAGTGGGACACAATCATGAAGTGGAACGAAATTTATTTGATATTTCAAACATTTTTAACAAATAAACTAAAAAATTGGGCATGCAAAATTATTCAGCCCCCTTAAGTTAATACTTTGTAGCTCCACCTTTTGCTGCGATTACAGCTGTAAGTCACTTGGGGTATGTTTCTATCAGTTTTGCACATCGAGATACTGAAATTTTTGCCCATTCCTCCTTGCAAAACAGCTCAAGCTCAGTGAGGTTGGATGGAGAGCGTTTGTGAACAGTAGTTTTCAGTTCTTTCCACAGATTCTCGATTGGATTCAGGGCTGGACTTTGACTTGACCATTCTAACACCTGGATATGTTTATTTGTGAACCATTCTATTGTAGATTTTGCTTTATGTTTTGGATCATTGTCTTGTTTGAAGACAAATCTCTGTCCCAGTCTCAGGTCTTTTGCAGACTCCATCAGGTTTTCTTCCAGAATGGTCCTGTATTTGGCTCCATCCATCTTCCCATCATTTTTAGCCATCTTCCCTTTCCCTGCTGAAGAAAAGCAGGCCCAAACCATGATGCTGTCACCACCATGTTTGACAGTGGGGATGGTGTGTTCAGGGTGATGAGCTGTGTTGCTTTAATGCCAAACACAACGTTTTGCATTGTTGCCAAAAAGTTCGATTTTGGTTTAATCTGACCAGAGCAGCTTCTTCCATTTGTTTGGTGTGTCTCCCAGGTGGCTTGTGGCAAACTTTAAATGACACTTTTTATGGATATCTTTCAGAAATGGCTTTCTTCTTGCCACTCTTCCATAAAGGCCAGATTTGTGCAGTATAAGACTGATTGTTGTCCTATGGACAGACTCGCCCACCTCAGCTGTAGATCTCTGGTGTTCATCCAGAGTGATCATGGGCCTCTTGGCTGCATCTCTGATCAGTCTTCTCCTTATATGAGCTGAAAGTGTAGAGGGACGGCCGGGTCTTGGTAGATTTGCAGTGGTCTGATACTCCTTCCATTTCAATATTATCGCTTGCACAGTGCTCCTTGGGATGTTTAAAGCTTGGGAAATCTTTCTGTATCCAAATCCGGCTTTAAACTTCTCCAAAACAGTATCTCGGACCTGCCTGGTGTGTTCCTTGTTCTTCATGATGCTCTCTGTGCTTTCAATGGACCTCTGAGACTATCACAGAGCAGGTGCATTTATACGGAGACTTGATTACACACAGGTGGATTCTATTTATCATCATTAGTCATTTAGGTCAACATTACATCATTCAGAGATCCTCACTGAACTTCTGGAGAGAGTTTGCTGCACTGAAAGCTGAATAATTTTGCTCGCCCAATTTGTCAGTTTTTTATTTGTTAAAAAAGTTTGAAATATCCAATAAATTTTGTTCCACTTCATGATTGTGTCCCACTTGATGTTGATTCTTCACAAAAAATTACAGTTTTCTATCTTTATGTTTGAAGCCTGAAATGTGGCAAAAGGTCGAAATGTTCAAGGGGGCCGAATACTTTCGCAAGGCACTGTATATTCAAATAGAAACAGTGTGATTATGATGTACTGTATCCACTTTCCATGTTGTTGTATTGTTGTCCTTCCCGTGTGTCCCTGCAGACGTGAACACGGAGAACCCAGACGAGAAGTCGATAATAACGTATGTCGTCTCGTACTACCATTACTTCTCCAAGATGAAAGCTCTCAGGGTAGAGGGCAAGAGAGTGGGAAAGGTACGCCTGAATGCTGACACTGTTTAATTTACACCACACATCCACTGGAACTGGAACATGTGGAAATATCACATACTGTACAAGTGCTGTGTGTGCAACTTGCACAGGCACACATTTTTATGGATAAAACAAATTGCAGATATGTTAGATCCAGTACAAAATAGTCCCTGTGAATTTAGAATTATGTGCAACTGTACATCTGAGAAGTTTTCTGGAATTGCATTCTAAGAGAACAATATTGAAAACATAAATTATCTCATATGCCAACATTACTTTTCACCTTCACTTTTTACTTTTAGGCTATATTGGTCCTTCAATTCCATTGTACCTTCACGTTTTACTATTATGTTTGTCCTTAAAGTTTTGAAATCATGTTGATAATTAACATTATAGATCTATTTAGTTTGATCGACTTCATGCGATTATGGTACAGTACATTCCGTACATTCCATAGTGATTCCAATTATATTCAAACACTTAAGGTTAGGGTTAAGGTTAGGCATGACTTTACTGAGGTTAAGGTTAGGGTTAAGGTTAGGCATGACTTTACTGAGGTTAAGGGTAGGTTCAAGGTTAGGGATAACATTAGACATAATAGACAATAGCCTGTCTAAAAAAACACGTGCATTATGCTGGAATGAAAAAAATAAACACATTGCTTCCATCTGGGTTTGAACTTGCGACCACCAGGGTGAAGGTCAGTTACTTAAATGCAGATCCAGCATCTCTGACCACAGTACCCTATCATACATTTACACAATTTAACACTGACTACTCTCATAACGGCTCCTAGTGTCCGGGTTGTTGAGTGACAGCCCTTGTCATATGTTCACATTTCATGTAATTTGGGTGTAAAAAATAGTTCTCTGCAAACATAATTCCTGACATTTAGTGACCACCAAAAACTATGCCTAGTATCCTTGTTACTATATAGTGTGAGATTGTTGTTCAAATTTGCAGACTGAGCCATATTGAATAGGCATTATTGAATAAGCTGGAATTAGATGACTAAGTTGAGTAAATCATGCAACCTTTACCATGTATTGTGGTCTAGTGTGGCATAAATACATCCCAAAAACAACACATGTAACAGTCTCCCCCTTGATGGAGTAGCGGGCTGAGCTCATTACATGTTTTGTGTCTGCCTTTCAATTTATTCAGATTCTTAATCACTTAATTCCATTCACTTAGGTTTAGTTGTTAGGAAGGTGTCACGTGTTTGAGTTTGTCCTTTAGATCTTCATGATTTGTTCATTAGTTATGTATTTTAAGTACTATTTGAGCATTTGTATGCTGTCGGTCATTGTTCTACCTAAGGTTTGTGTATGCATATCTTATTTTGAATTTGTTATTACTCTTTTTGCCCACTGTGGCTGTATTATTTTGAAAGTCTGTTTTCCTGAAATAAAACACAGTTTATTTTCTACTCAACTCCTTCGCATCATGTTTACTGAGCTGTTACAGCACAGTGGGGCGCAGATGGCTCAGTGGTTAGGGAGTCAGCCTTGTAGTCGGGAGGTTGCCGGTTCGATTTCCAACTTTGCCAAATGTTGTTGTGTCCTTGGTCAAAGCACTTTACTATAAGTTAATTAAACAAACTTTATTAAGGAAATAGCAATGATAAATCAGTTGGTGCTAAACACTTGTGTTTTACAGGTGCTGGACAATGCCATCGAGGGGCAGAAGATGATCGATCGATATGAAGCTCTAGCCTCAGATCTCCTGGAGTGGATCAAGAAGACCATCGGTATCATCAGCAACCAGAAGTTTGCCAACTCCTTAACGGGAGTCCAGCAACAACTTCAGGCCTTCACCACCTACTGCACCATTGAGAAGCCCATCAAGTTAGTCGAAACCTGTGCGAGACACAAAATCATACCACAGATGTTGTCTATGACTGAGTTAGTCAGCGACAAGCCTGCAGGCAGTGTCATACAGATTCTACTGATTAGTGTGTTCATGCTGCAAAAGGACGCAAATTCTCAACCAATGATTTCTGTGATTTTAATCCAAATGAAGTTCTGCTGTGATATCTGTGATTACCCATAGTGCATTGTGGTCTTAATCAGAGAACCACCTTTTTACAGCAGGGTTGAGTTATTTTCCACTGATTAATTCCAATGAATTCAGAAAGACCCACATACAGTGAGCACCATAGTTCATTGGACAGTGACACTTGTTTTGTTATTTTGGTTCTGTACTCTAGCAATTTAAGATTGAAAAGATACAATGAGGTTGAAGTGCAGCTTTAATTACATTTTTTATTTGAGGGTATATTCATATATTGAATGATGCATATGCACATTTTGTACACAGGCACCCAAAAACATTGCACAGTTTAACATAATGTAGAATAAAGTTGATTTAGTTGCAAATTCCTTGCATTAAATGACTGCTTGAAGTCTGCGATACATCGTCATCACCAGACGCTGGGTATCTTCCCTGGTGATGCTCTGCCAGGCCTGTACTGCAGCCATCTTCCTGCTTTTTTTTGGGGATAGATCAGTCTCCTCTTCAACATGTAGAATGCACGTTCAATTGGATTCAGATCTGGTGATTAACTCACCCAGTCAAGGATTTTCCACTTTTTGGCTATCAAATACACCTTCATTGCTCTAGTAGTATGTTTAGAATCAGTGTGTTGTTGCATGATGAAGTGCATCCAATGAGTTTGAAGGCTTTTGGTTTTATCTGAGCAGATAAAATATTTCTGCAGACCTCAATGAACACAATGAGCATGTTCCACTGGCTGCCATACAAGCCGAAGCCCATGGGCGTAGGAGGAATTGTACGAGAGGGGGACGAGACACTTTTAAAAATTGTTCGTTTGGACCCCCCACTTTTACCATGTGAAACTTCAGCACATCAGTCTATCTACTCAGCGTTCACCTGACCCCCCCCCCACCAGATTGTCCCCCCCACATTAGAAATGCTTCCGACATCCATGCCCAAGCCATAATACCTGTTCCACCATGTTTCACCGATGAGGTGGTATGTTGTGGATCACGGGCATATCTCTATTTTCTCCACACATTCCACTTTCCATCACTCTGGTACGTGTTAATCTTTGTCTCATCTGCCTATAATAATTTGTTCCAGAACTGTTGGGGCTCCTTTAGGTGCTTTTTAGCTAACTGTAATCTTGCTGTTCTGTTCTTCAGGCTTCTCAGTGGTTTGCATCTTGTAGTGTACTCTCTGTATTCCTGCTGGTTTAGTCTTCTACGTATGGTAGACTTGACACATCTACACCTGCATCCAGGATAGTGTTTTTGATCTGTTGGGTTGTTTTCACAGGGTTTCTTCACCTTAGAGAGTATTCTCTGGTCCTATCCACTACAGTGGTCTTCCTCAGTCTACCGGGTCTTTTGGCATAATTGAGTTCACCAGTTGTTTTTTCTTGTTAATAATGATCCAAACTGTTGATTTGGGAATGCACAGGGTTTTTGCTATGTTCCTCAATGATTGAGTTTCATTTCTAAGCCTTATGACTTCCAGTTTCATTTGCATCGAAGATGGCTGCAATACAGGCCTGGTAGAGCATCTTGACAATTGCTACTTTCGTTTATATTATGTTAAACGGTCCAGTGTTTTTTAGTGCAAGAAAATGGGGGGGACCATTTACAAAAGTGATAAACTGTCAGACTGTCAGACATAAAGCTGACAGTCTGCACCTCAACCTCGTTGTTGTATCCCTTCAAAGTCAAAGTGCTAGAATACAGAACCAAAATAACAAAAAAAGTGTCACTATCCAATGAATTATGGTGCTCACTGTACATTGAAATTATATTTTTGATATGCAATTAGAATTTGGTTCCTGGATTCACTAGAATTGGCATTGAGGTACATTACTTTTCCTCAGGTTGTTGGTGAAATGTGCTTTAAATCTTCTTCCAGGTTCCAGGAGAAAGGAAACCTTGAGGTGCTCCTTTTTACCATCCAAAGCAAGCTCAGAGCGAACAACCAGAAGCCATATGTGCCTAATGAATCCAAACTCATCTCTGATATCAATAAGGTAACAAACAGCTACAAGTGGAAAACTCAAATGACTAAAAAGATAAAATAATAACTGGACAGGTCTAGGCAGATACAGTATAAGATCCTTCTCTACCAGAACCGGTTCTTCATCATTATGTAGAAAAATTCGAATGAATATTTGATACTATGATGCACTGGGTTAGTATTCCTCTGCCATTCGGCTAGGCGTGGGAGAGGCTTGAAAAGGCGGAGCATGAGAGAGGCGTGGCTCTTCGGCAAGAGCTGATTCGTCAGGAGAAGCTGGAGTTGCTGGCCCAACGGTTTGACCACAAGACCACCATGAGACAGGCCTGGCTCAACGAGAACCAGCGCCTCGTGTCTCAGGTAGAACCCACTACTTAGTGACTGGTGTTTCTTCCCCACAGGAGTCATATTAGAATACTGATATTTGGAATATACTTTTTAAACTAATCGCATAACCTAAATTAATCGATTAGACACATTTGTCAATATTTATTTTTCTTCTGTCTGCATTGCCCTGACGTGCACCTCCCTATAGCTGAGTAAGCTTCTCTCCTCCACCAGGACAACTTTGGCTATGACCTACCCGCAGTAGAGGCAGCTATGAAGAAGCACGAGGCCATTGAGGCGGACATCTCGTCGTACGAGGAGCGCATTAGTGTGGTTGTGGAGCTAGCCGGGGAGATGGAGGTCGAAGGGTACTACGACATCCGCCGCATCTCGGCCCGCAAGGAGAACATCCTGGGTCAGTGGAGCCTGCTGAAGGAGCTGGTGGTGGGGAGGAAGGCCCGGCTGGAGAAGAACCTCGCCCTGCAGAAGACCTTCCAGGAGATGGTCTACATGATCGACTGGATGGAGGACATGCAGGTGAGAGAGAGGGCACAACGGGTCAGGGCTGATCCAAATGGGTTGTCTTGAAAGTTTCTTCTTTTACAACAACACCATACCAACCTTCTGTTTTGTTGACTTTGTCGGCTGTGTGTCCGTTCTGCATACATGGACTGAGATTGTTCCTTTGAACACTGATTGACTCTCGTTCTTCTATATTTGTTGTAGTGTCCTTGTTTTCTTAAAATGCACTTTGAAATTCCATGGATTGTTGTTCTTTTTTTTATTATTGTTATTAAGGTTTTACTGTGTTACTGCCAGGTGTCTGGAAACTTACCTCGCTCTCTCCACCAGGTCCAGCTCCTGTCCAAGGACTTTGGCAAACACTTGCTGGAGGTTGACGACCTGCTTCAGAAACACAGCCTGCAGGAGGCGGACATCGCCGTGCAAGGGGAGCGGGTGCAGACACTCAACGCTGCCGCACTTAAATTCACCACCATCGAAGGTCAGGCGCTCAGTTTTCACATAGCAGTGGAGGCTGGTGAAACTTAATTGAGGAGGAAAGGCTCATATTAAGGTCTGGACTGGAGGAAATGGAATGGAGTTAAACACATTAAACCCAGTGTGAGATACCACTCCATTCACTTCAGTCTAGACATTAATATGTCCTCAAAAATCTTCCTCATTTAAGATTCACCAGCCTCCACTGTCACACCGCGTCCTTATTGTGGTTGAATGTGCTTGTTTAACCAGGCGGTTATCAACAGAATTGCAGGGTGCTCATGTTAAAACACAAATTTTTGAGATGATTTTAAATTGTACTTTATAGGGGATAAATCAATGTACATCAGTGGTTCTCAAACCTCTCCTGGGGCCCCCTAGTCATGCCATGTATTAGATGTATCCCAGAGCTTGCACACCTGAATCAACTTGTCAACTAATTATCAAGCCCTTGGCTGCTGTGAGTTCAGGGCTACAACAAAATTGTGGGATGGCCTCATGACTCCAGCAGAGGTTTGAGAACCACTGTGTGAATTTTTTCATGATACGTTTGTGTTTAGTGAAGTGCACACATAAATCTGTAGCCTGGCTCTGCCCTCCTACATACTTAATTTTCCTTCAGTACTCCGTCTGGGTTTGCAGCATATTCCCTGGTTCTCTGAACAATTTTTTACTGGTCCAATCAGCGAACAGAAGGAGTGGCTGAGAACGATGAGGTTGATGTCCTGCGCTAGTTTGAGTCTAGTACGTCACGACCAAACGTTAGCGATTGGTTATGGCAGATTCAGAGTGGCTCAGAGCAGATCCAATAGTTTTAAACTACAACAGAGTACCCGCCTTCAAGGAATTTAACACTTGTCAATGGAGAGTGGCCAGACTCTCTTCACAAATGAAATGTACGTACGAGATTCTGGTAGGACCAGGCTAATTAATCTGTACATTGAACGCAATCCAATTGAATATTACAACATCATTTTGTAAATGTTAGTTACAGGGTTAGTATTACTTTTGCTTGCATGCGAAGTTCATGTAGTGTAATGTTTAAAAACAGAACACTTTGGAAATATTTAATAGAATGTTTGTAGTGACCATGTCCTCTCTCTGGCTTTCCCCAGGATATCAACCCTGTGACCCCCAGGTGATCTGTAACCGGGTCAACCATGTCAGCACCTGCCTGGAGGAGCTCAAGCAGCTGGCAGCCAAGCGGCGCTCTGAACTGGAGGAGTCCCAGCAGCTGTGGGCCTTCTTCCAGGAGTTGGAGGAGTCTGAGGCCTGGATCCGTGAGAAGAGCTCCATTCTGGAGGCCCAGACCTGTGGCAAGGACCTGAGCAGCGTGCTGCGGCTGCTCCAGAAGCACAAGACCCTGGCCGGGGAGCTGCTGGCCCACCGCTCCCTCCTCCAGCAGACCATGCGGAAGGGCAAGCAGATCCTGACCGAGAAGAGCTTTGGCACGGGGGGAATCCAGGAGCGCATCATGGAGGTGAAAGCTGAGTGGAAGAGGCTGGAGGACCAGGCGGCACAGAGGTTAGGCCACCTCCAGGAGGCCCTCAACTTCTTCCAGTTCAGCACGGAAACGGACGACCTGCTAGCCTGGCTGCAGGATGCCTACCGCCTTGTTTCCAGTGAGGACTTTGGCCATGACGAGTATTCCACCCAGTCACTGCTTAAGAAGCACCGCGGGGTGCGTGAAGCTGTGGACAAGCACCGGCTGCACGTCGTCACTCTGCGCAAACACATGGTGGCGCTGCCGCTGCACTACCGGGAGCTGAACGAGGTGCAGACGAGGATGGGCGAGGCGGAGCAGCTGTACGCCGAGGTGGCTGAGGTGGCCGTCCTGAGGCAGCAGTGGCTGCATGACGCACTGGCCGTATACCGCATGTTTAGCGAGGTGAACGCCTGTGAGGTGTGGATCGACGAGAAGGAGCAGTGGCTCAAGAAGATGGAGGTGCCAGAGAGGATGGAGGACGTGGAGGTCATAGCCCACAGGTATGGCTCCCATCCAGCATTGTGGAGATATTAGGGAACATGTTCAATGGTATACCTGAACCTAACCAGAAATTAAAATAAAAAATTGGTTACAAAAGGGTCCTTTGGCTGACCCCATAGGAGAACTCTATCAAAACTCTAAACAAATTTGTTCTCCCTGGCACCAATGAGGGTCCTTCTGGTAACCATCCAAAGGGACAATTGACGATACCTTCTAAGTGTTTACAGGCTAAAAGGGCCCCAACACTGACCAACATTCATAACTAGCTGATGGATGTGCTCCATGTAAAACACACCTGGTCCCTCCTTGTAGGTTTGAGAGTCTAGACCAGGAGATGAATAGCCTGATGGGAAGGATCCTGGATGTGAACCAGATCGTACAGCAGCTTCTGGACAGTGGCCACCCCAGCTCTATAGAGGTCAGAGGCTGTCAGGACCACCTCAACAGCAGGTAACCACACCCACATTTGTCCAACCAACTCAGGTCTACAACACCAGCAGAGCTTTCAGATACAACAACACCAATATGTGACGACTCTGCATTGTAAAATGACCTGGTGTGAATTATCTTTCAACAAATTGGTGATTGAATAACTGAAATGTATTTGAATTGAATTTATATAATGTCTATTGCTCCTTATAGACCATGAGGCGCTGTGCTGTGATGATACTTTTTTCATAGTGGCCCAGTTACCTCATTCTTGGCTCATTTCCTTCCATACAAGGGAAGTAGTTGGGAGGTGGGGGTTGATTAGATGAATCTGGTCTACTATGCTTATTTGGCCCAGATCAGGAGTAACAGAAGCCATGATGATCACATGCAAGTTTCCTGCTGACAGACCTGGGGGGAGAATGAAGGCCACTGATTGGTCCAGAGACGACACCATGTTGACACAGGCAGACAGATCTTAGACCATACTAGGCTGGGGCTATGGATGCTTGGTCTGTTCCTTGTGACCTTGGCATAGATAGCCTATCTCAGGGAAACCATCTGTGTTGACTGCCGGCCACTCCGGGGTTTACAAGCAACCTGCCCACAATGTGCTATGGTTGGCTTTGCCATATTCTGCCCCAGATATAGACACTTTCAGTTATGACTAAGTATAGCTTTTATAAAATTGTGCATCCCTAAGATACGGTTTAGGTTGAATTTTAATATTTTTTCTCACTCTTGTGCAGGATTGTTTACTGTTTTCACCATTCTCATGGTGCTATATGAATCTGCTCGGCTTTACCCACCAGGCTGTGGCTTGACTTTGTTTTGGACATGCATCACGGAATGAAAATGAATAATGTCTGTCCTTTTGAATGGGAACAATATGAATTGGCCTTGAAAAAGGGGCTACACTAGCAAACTGGGTTAAAAAATACCCAAAGATGCAGATTTAAAATAACAAACTAAACAGTGTCTCCTATTGAAGCATGTGATGGATTGTGCCCCTGTACTGATTCTATCCTCTTGGGCTGTGTTTGCAAATGTATTTTTAATTACTAAAATTAATAATGAATGCAATTGTAAAAGATAAGCATTCAAACATGTAGACTAATCCTACATCCATCCCCTCTTTACACCTGTCTGTCTGAACACCCTCTTTACACATGTCTGTCTACCTCCCCGCAAACACACACACCCTTGCACCTTTAGGTGGAACCGCATCGTGGAGATGGTGGAACAGAAAAAAGACCACCTGGACTCGGTTCTGCGTCTCCAGAACTACCTTCTGGAATGTGCTGAGATCAAGTCCCAGATCCAGGACAAGCGCAAGGCCATAGACGCCACCCAGTACGTGGGCAGTGATCTGGGAGGCGTGCTGGCCCTCCAGCGTCGGCTCACCACCATGGAGGGGGCCCTCGCCGTGCTGGAGCCCAAGCTGATTCACCTGCAGGAGGAGGCTGAGGACCTGGCCAACGCTCACCCGGCCAAGGCCGTGGAGATCCTGGTGCCCTTTGAAGGCATCAGTATGGAGTGGGAGGAGCTGAAGCGCACACTGCAGGGGTGCGAGGACTCCCTAGTGGTCGCTGGGCGGCTGCAGCACTTCATCCAGGACCTGGACTCCTTCCTCACCTGGCTGGTGCAGACGCAGACTGCTGCCGCCAGCGACGAGCTGCCCAATGCCCTGGAGGAGGCAGAGAGGCTGATCAACCGCCATGCAGCGCTGAAAGAGGAGATTGGGAGGTATGAGGAGGACTACGAGCGGCTGCAGGCGGTCAATGAACTCCTGGAGGCCGAGGAGGCTCCTCTGCCCTACGCAGCACTGCAGCAGTGGCTCCAGAAGCTGGACGTGGGCTGGAACAAGCTGCTGGAAATGTGGGAGAGCCGAAGGGAGGTCCTGGTGCAGGCGCACATCTTTCACCTGTTCCTGAGAGACGTGAAGCAGGCAGAGGCCTTCCTGAACAACCAGGCCAGTTAGCCTCTCTACAAACACTCATGAGACCAGTTAGCTTCCTTACAAACACACATGAGGCCAGTTAGCCTCTCTACAAACACACAAGAGGCCAGTTAGCCTCTCTACAAACACTCATGAGACCAGTTAGCTTCCATACAAACACACATGAGGCCAGTTAGCCTCTCTACAAACACACAAGAGGCCAGTTAGCCTCTCTACAAACACTCATGAGACCAGTTAGCTTCCTTACAAACACACATGAGGCCAGTTAGTCTCTCTACAAACACACAAGAGGCCAGTTAGCCTCTCTACAAACACTCATAAGACCAGTTAGCTTCCCTACAAACACTCATGAGGCCAGTTATCCTCTCTACAAACACACATGAGGCCCTACAAACACTCATGAGTCAAGTTAGCTTCCCTACAAACGTACATGAGGCCAGTTAGCCTCTCTACAAACACTCATGAGACTGGTTAGCATCCCTACAAACACTCATGAAACCAGTTAGCCTCCCTACAAACACTCATGAGGCCAGTTAGCCTTTCTACAAAGACCCATAAGGCCAATTTGCCTCCCTACAAAACTCATGAGGCCAGTTAGCCTCACTACAAACACTCATGAAGCCATTTAGCTTCTCTACAAACACTCATCAGCCCAGTTAGCCTCTTTACAAACTAGGGGTGGGTGGCTCGATCCGAACATATCGATTGTACAAATACTATGTCTCGTTTTTGAAGATTGATTCTTACCCACATTTTCGGGTATCGCACACCGCTCTTACAAACACTCACCCGGCCAGTTAACACTCATGCTTAACAATATCTAGTTGATAGGCCTCTGCCATGTAACTGAGAAAACAAATTTAAATTAGTCCAAAATCATCAGGTAGTCTCTAATTGCTCAATGTTATAATAAACATTTATTTACAATTATTAAAATGGGGGGGGTATCTATTTTATGTATGGGTGGACTCACAGTCCTGAGTGTGACTAACGGTCAACTGTGATGTCAGTAATTACCTCAGGGCATTCTGGACTTTGTCACCTGTTCAGTTACACACACCGGTCATCCCTAGCTGAGACTGAGACCTATCATTCTAAGGTGGTTCTATTGTAGGAAATCCCTGCAGGATATTGGATATGACAGCATAGCCAAGAATCTACGATAGACCTGCATTTTTGCAGACTGGCACAAAAGCTAGTAACTCTACATGTCTGTACTGATGTTATGAAGGCAGAGCTGTAGCACATGGTTGTTCACTCCATTAGGGGTTTCAAAGATTAGTTCTTCCAGGCAAGTGGATGTATGTCAGTGTTGCATGTGCTTATGAAGGAAACTTTTCAAATTTTGCCACATTTCTCTACATGTACATTCATGGTTGGACCAAGTATGTGTTTGTGTAATGCTGTCTGTGTAAATTCTCTTTAGACAGCATGCACTGGTTTGCAGAGGCGTCATGCCCATTTAAACTGGGCACGTGCCCCCTCAGATTTCTGAGCCAAGTGGATTTTATTTTTAATGTCTGTATTTGTGGGCACATGTTTGCATGTGTTGTGCACTTTGTGCCCCCTTAAAAAAAATAGGTGCATGACGCTACTGCTGGTTTAAACAGTGCCCTTGAAGACAGGCTCTTAGCATACATAGCAGCGCTCCATTCCAGTTGAAATGTCAGAAAGGCATGCATCTCCCCGACTTCCCTGCTTGTGTCAGAGCATTTGTCTGTTCAGGTTTGCTAACAGACCTCCACCTCAGAACCAGCTCTGCGCTAGGGCCCTCGGGCACAGTGCAAGAGGCCAACGCACTTCTTCTTGAATGATGGTCAAACAGGGTACTGTAGACTTGCATTTTGTCCTTAACTCATCTTTATAATCGAAACAAAACATGTAGGCATTTTCACTACTTATTCGTTCGAGCGTGAAATGTTTGAAAACGACAACTCAGCAGTTACAATTCAGTCTTTTGGCAGAGCTGTGTGGCCCGACAGAGGGATGGTATTTCCATGCTGTCCATTGATCAGGGGAAGCGGGAAATGTTGCAGGTTTTCTTACCAATAATTCTTGAAACCCAACCTCTCTATATCCCTGTAGTTTCTTAGGTGTCTGCTAGTACTCTGCAAATAGGATGTGTGTAGTATAGTCTCCTTGAGATGATACCATGTAGTGTATGTTATCAGCAATCCTGCACACAGATACAGTACCGGGAAATAAATAAGCAGATAGTGTAACAGATCTTTTTTCTCTCAGATTTACGTCTAGTTCGTCCTCTCTTTGGAACAGTTATTATAATTACACAGGGTTGTTGGTTCTAACCCGGTCCATTGTCACCCCCCTGTAGGAGTCCGGCCTGGCCCACGTGGAGCTCCCCACCACTGTGGAGACGTTGGAGGCTGCCATCAGGAAGCACAAGGACTTCACTACCACCATGGAGCTGAACCTGCACCGAATCAAGGCTGTGATTGAGGCCGGAGAGAGCCTCATCAGCCAGAACAATATCTACTCTGACCGGATCAAAGAGCGCGTGGACACGCTCGCTAACAGGTCCGTCTGTTGTTCTTGTCCAGCGCCTCCCACTTCCGGGCTACCAGAGACCATACACATCTGCTTTTTATCTTTCCCCTCTAAACAGGGACAGGTTCAGACCTGGGACACCAGGTGTGTGCTGGTTATTACATAAACAGTGAGCTGTGTTTTTGGCCTTCAGGGCTGTTCTATACCTAATATGTTAAATGCATTAAAAAAACACACATTCAATCTTTGTCCGACATATCTGGCTTTATTTATGAAAGACAGCCCGTAGTCATGAAAATGACCCTGTTTACAGCTGTGACATGTTGGGAGTCTTGTGTATGAATTGATATTCAAATGTAAGGAAACAGTCTGCTCTTTATCTTTGAAATCTGGGTAAACTAAACTATTGTGATAATGAACTGTCCTTTGCAGAAAAGAGGGTTCAGAAACAAGGTGGTACATACGGTAGACAAAGCTACAGCAACTGAAAGAAAGTCCCCTCGTTGCTGCCCGCCTTAACATCAGAGCATGAAATTCATACAGATTGGCAAGGCAAGGAGGGGTCCATTCACCCCTTATTCCATTCTCTGTTCAGACAAAAGCAATGGTGCGACCATGGTAGACCGATATTTAGATGAGGACAATGGCCGACTGCCTTCAACAATGGGCTCATTGTCACCGCAGGCTGTTCACTGTTATCCGGTGGGCAGCAGCTGAAGAGGAGACCAGTAATGGAGCCCGATTGATGCACTGAGTTTGTCGATGTGTGAATGAATATCACTGTGTTTCTCTGATCCACAGAGGGAACCAGAACAGGGAACTGGCCCAGCAGTGGCTGGAGAAGTTGAATGGACAGTGGGGGCTCCAGAGGTTACTACAGGACTGCCATGAGGTAGGACACAGCCTAAGGGCCTTTTTACATTCAGAGATATACTGATAGATACCGATAGCTTTCAGCAACATTTTCCGAATCTGCGCAAGCTTATTTTCATACTGTTTGTCTTTACACTGTCCTGTCTCTAGATCACAACCGTGCATTTGTGGGTGTGTCATTTAAGGCGTCTTGAGCTGTGTGCTCTCAGAAAGCAGCACAGCCCATTTGACTTACAGCGAAGAATTCCCTTGCGATTCAGATTTCTCCCGGGCGATTAGCAAAGCCCCAGGTGTGATCTCATGTGCGCTACCTCCAGATGTTGCCTGGAATTCGAGAGAAACCCGCACATTTACACACTACAATTACATCCCGTCAGATCTACGAAAATATTGCTGAAAGCTATCAGTATCTATCGTAGTGTAAAAAGAAAGATGACCCGGGGCTGAGGGGATTGGGTGTGTGTAATTACTTTACCTATAATTATGTGGGCTAGCTATTGCATTATTTGTTATAACATCACAAAACCGAGATTGAACCCTGAGATCAGGTCTCGTTTTCACGGACTCAGCTACTACATAACCCTGCTTATGGTTAGAGACCGTCAATAATTTACTTGTCACAAAGTTATTTTAAAATAGAAAAATTCAATCGCTTTTTTTATTGAATGACTAGATCTCCAAAACCTTTTTGGGAAAGTCCAAAGGCTGGGTATCCTTTCTGAACAATTAAAAAGTGATGAGGTTTCTAAGTGATTCAACAAAAACGTTATTGAATTTTCTAAGTTTCAAATGTCTTTCAAAATATCAAAGGATGTGCAACATGTGGGTGTGCTCTTTGACCAATTTGATAGTGTTTTGAGGTTTCTAAGCCACATGATAAAAAGCTATTGAATTAATAACTTTGAAGTATGTCATTGATTGACATCTCCTAACCGTAAGCAGACAGCTGTGTATTTCATCCGATACACCGGCTATAGTGTTGTTGAGTCCAGGAAAACAGGACTGATCTTTTTCTCTTGCTTGTCCTCTCTCTTGCTTTTCTCTTGCTTTCTAAAAAGTTCTACGATTTTAGAAAACTGCCTACTAGTTTCAACTTCAACAACGCAGCGCCTGTTAAGATTCATTGATGGATATGGACAATCTCTCCTGCTAGCGCGCAATTGAAACAGTGCATGCAGAAGTCTATATTCACAAAGTACTGTGGGCTCGTCTTGCAAATGTTGATTCCATCACTGTGTTTGTCAGCTTGCAGAACACTCGGGGCAGACAAAACACCTGGGGCTAGCACCCCAAAACACCTGTCCTGAGGTAGGATACAGGCGTAGGTAGGACACATGCAGGCTGAGGTAGGACACAGGCTGAGGTAGGAAACAGCCTGAGGGAAAGGAGCCATCAGTGGGTGTTGAGAAAGGGTTTGCATGGGACTACTGTACAATAATCCCGAGCAAACTAACCTCTGAGAGGTTAGCTGCGACAAACTAACCTCTGAGAGGCTGGAGGCTGGATGAATCAGAGCTAGACAAAGACAGTGTTTTTTTCCTGTTAAAGTGTTTGGGAGCCAGCTACTTTGCATATTGCTTACTTTGGGTATGTGAATCATGGACCTGAAATGTGAATGGTTGGTGATGAACGGCTGGATCGTTCTGACTGGATGGTCAGCTTCTGTCCAGCCCGTTAACCGATATGGAGCTTACCTGCCATTCAGCTGTAATTTCTTTGTAAAATAGGATTTCGTTGTTGGGGTTGCCATGACATTGATGGCTGTGTTTGAGATGTGTTGCTGTTGTCAACTCAATGTTTCAGCTGGTTGTTAAAGCGGCCACAGGGCTGCTGCCCAAACCTAACAGAGCTTTATTTAGTTTGGGTAACTTTCTCTCTCTTGGCCACGCGTTGAATAATTCACCACCCTTTCCTTCATGATTAATTCAGGGGGAGGCAGTGTGTGAACCTGGCTTCCCTCTGAGTGTGGCCTACTGTCTGAGTGACACACTGCGACAGGCAGAACAAGCAGAGGCAGTGGGTAGGGGCTTCCTAACCGGCACGCTGATGATTCCTGAGTTCTGGTCTGAGAAGAAAGAGCTCTGATAAAGACCTCTTTAAAGATGAAAAAAAAATGTCTAGTCAAACGTGTTCCTCCAGGGAACCCAAGGGATGAACTCGATCATTATGACTTGACCTCAAGCAAAGCTGATCATTAGAAGCAGATGTGTAGTGTTGGGGCAAAGAAAATAACAGCACTGGTACTGGGAAGTGTTCTGCTTTTAGGCAAGCCAAAAATCACATGGAATACGTTCTGAGGGAACTGTTTTGCAAAACTGAAATATGTCAAATATGAACGTATGAGAGTGTCAATAATCATGACATAGCGTGTAAGTAGCGTAGATTTTACTAGGGCGGTTTGGAAGGTGGGCGGGCCTATATATTTGAGACTTTAATGCTGGTGTTCGCAATTTAAAATCCAGACGGACACTTTGTTTGTTTTTTTCTGCATTGCAGGTGATTGTCAGTTATTTTAATAATGTTAACCCTAACCTTAATCCTAACCTTAACCTCAGTAATGTCATGCCTAACCTTAACGGTTCGTAACCTCATGCCCAACCTTAACCCTAAACTTAACCATGAATGTTTTTTTATTTTTTTTAACCGTAAGTGTTGCAATATAATTTTGGAACGCTATAGAATGTATTGAATGTGTGGAATGTTCTCGCGCGAATCCGCGAAATGAAATGTGCAGGGGCAACGTAATAGAAGGACAAATATATAGCCTAATAGCAAAACTTGCAGCTAAAACATAAAAACACCCTAAATATGTTGGCATATAACGTAATTCATGTTTTCTAAATAGTTTCCTGAGAACGTAATTTGGGATAACTTCTGAGATGTAAGGTTGTTTTAGGCAGTTCTGGTAAAGGGAATAGAATTGTGTTTAAGAAACTAGGTGGACCACTCTTGTATCTGCCATATCTGATTAGAGGAGGTCTACTGATGACAGCAGGAAACCCTAGAGCCCATCTAATCACTGCCTTATTCTCACTTGTTCCCCTGTCTGCCACCCCCACTGACATATTTGGGGTTAGGCCCTGCCAACAGATATTTTGGGAGGCAGTTGATGGAAGAAAAAGAAGAGAGGCATCATGGCAGGTGTAATCCCAAGTTAAAAAAAAGTATATTTAAATTATACTCCAGTATTATACTTCTAGTATACTTATGTTTAACCATAAGTATGTATTTAATATATTTAAGTATATTTGAAGTATACTTTCAAAATATACATACCAAAATAATATATTGGAAGTATATTTAGGATAAATAAAATACATTTCAAGTACATTTAAATATACTTTATTTTTACTTGGGATGCCATGGACCGTTTCAATAAACACAGAGCAGTAAACATCAAACAACAGTTATATCGTCCCGCCCTTTTCCCTGCAGCCCCGCCCCCTTCTCCCTGCTGCCACGCCCATCTCCCTCCAACCCCGCCTCTTTCAATGTTCCTGCTTCTCTCACCTCTTATCTCCTTCATCCTGCTCAGTGCTGTCCTTCAAGTGCAGAGCGTTCTCCCTTGTGACACCTCACAGGAGCAAAAATCTTCCTCCCTCTCTCCTTGCCTCCCACCCCACTCCCATCCTCTAACTCTCTCTCTCCCTCTCTATCTCTCTCTCTCTCTCTCTCTCTCTCTCTCTCTCTCTCTCTCTCTCTCTCTCTCTCTCTCTCTCTCTCTCTCTCTTTCTCTCTCTCTTTTTCTCTCTCTCTCTCTCTCTCTCTCTCTCTCTCTCTCTCTCTCTC
>JACXGM010001013.1:0-28345 GCA_016801145.1 Umbra pygmaea | reverse complement strand
TAGCAAAATATTCCCCCTTTTCCATGTGTCTTTTTTGAATTTATAACTAAAACAACGTCATATGATATAGCACCTCCTGATTGGTTCTAGCTTTCATCACCTCCCCGGCGCCAACTAGTCTGAGTTGTTCCAAATGATTTCTCTGTATCCAGATGGTCTCTTACCCCTCGTCTTGGATCATTATTTGCTCACAAGATTTAACAGACACACCCAACAAATGTTCCTCTTCCTTTCCTTTATTCAAAGCAATTGAGGTGCCATTATGTCGCTTTCTTTCCCCGTTACCTCACCTTAACTGGGGGTCCAGCTGTAAAAACACCTTTCAGTTTTAGCTTTCATCTACGGTTGTCTTTTTTTAGGTTTAACCCTGAAGCCATTTCCCACCATCCTATAGATGTTCCTGACACTGGCAATTCTGTCCTGTGACTTAATCATTTAAACATAGAATGCATGCATTCATGTATGTTATTCTCAGAATCCTATTTTTCTCATCTTTCCTAGGTTAATACGATCTTTCATAATTTATCAAAAATGTTTATAGAAATACATTGTAAAACATCAAATTCATATATCCATTTCAAGTACAGTTCTAATTATAATCCATCCTATTGATCTTTGCATACACTAAGTAATACATTTAATAACAATGCCTTGTCTAACATGATTAATATCTGTAATATTTGCATATTTCCATAAAATCACTGTACAAGGGCATTCAAATTATCCCAAATAATCCCAAATTGTCCCAGATACACAACATCGAAATGGAATTCTAATCTGCAATTCATGCTGCAGACACATACACGTAACACTGAACAATGAACGACAAAGCAGTCACAAAACCAGAGGGAATATATACATGTACTGATAAGGGAATGATTACCAGCTGTGGATAGTTGAGACAGAGACAAGATAATCTATTGAATGATGATGATGTCATTGTTTATTCTCTGGGAAAAACAGAGCACATGAACCAGATCGGTAATTAGGGTCACCAACTATCCTTCTGCCACGGCTAGAGCTGTGACAGAAGACCTACTGAAGATATGTAATGTAACTTCTATCATGTATTAAATTACTAATTAACCACTAGTTTTCTAACGGCATGGTTCAGTCCATTTATAAAATCATTCCACACAGACAGAAAATTACGGTCAGTAACTTCAAATGATCAAAGTCCGAATTGACATTGATTTTGGCCAATTTGTCTCCCGACTTTTAGTGTTCTTATTAAACTGCAACATTATTTGAAGTATACACTGTAGCTGACATGATAATGTTTAAGAATGGTGTTTAATCTTATTTTAATTGCTGTGAAATTGTGATAGACTTCAGTTTAGTTTTAGCCCGTTTACTTTCAACTCTGCCATTAGTCAAATAACACTATCTGAAACAAGGACGGTGAATCATTTCTGAGAGCTACAGTGCATCTGGAAAGTATTCACAGCACTTCACTTTTTCCACATTTTGTTATGTTACACCCTTATTCAGAAATGGATTAAATTCATTATTTCCCTTAAAATTCTACAAACAATACCCCATAATGACAATGTGAAAGAAATGTGTTTGACATTTTTTTTTAATGAAAAAAGCACATTTTCATATGTATTCACAGACTCTGCTCAATACTTTGTTCAAGCACCTTTGGCAGCAATCAATTTCGGAATAATGGTGTAACATAACAAAATGTGGAAAATACTTCCTGGATGCACTGTTCAGTGAAGCCAGGGACTAAGCCAAGTGAACTCACCATGAACAATGTTTTGGCTATGTCACTATGTCATATCTGCTTCCCCTGGCCTGACGTTCAGAGTAGTACAAACTGTACAAGTACAGCAATGGGACGAATCTTGGTGAGGTCTGTACGAGCTAGTAGGGCTGCACAATTAATCAATTTTTAATCACGATCACGATTTTGGCTTCCCACGATCAAATTTGCGTGATCGAGCGATATTAAAACCCCCAAAGAACCGTACCGTGAACTGTACTTCCTAGCAACTAAATCTTGGTACCGTTGGAAAGAGTAAGATCTGATGAAAAGAATGAGTGGTAGTTCATCCCTGTGGGTTAAAGAGAGCCGGAGCTATGGTGCCTCAAAATCAGTTTTTAGACAGTCGTTTTTTTAACTAAACACATTACAGACAGGAAGTAGGAAGCGAAAATGACAAAATAACAACTCTGTAAGGATGTAGGTCATCATCCTGCACAAACAACACCAATAATTTCTGGAAGTGAAAAATAGCTGGTATTTTAAAAATGTATAGAACATAGTGAGAAATGGGTGCAGCATATTTTGATGTTGACTTGTTTGTATGGCTCCCAAACATTGCACACTGGTCCAGGAGCCCTGGGCCTTGACAATATGCATTGAAAAGCCTTATACATCATGGTTTACATGCTTTTACAGATTTAAATCAACAAAACATACATATGTTCTTCCATTTTTTATTTAGTCTTTTAAGGAGAACATTTTTTATTTATTCTTTAAGGAGAACTGACTTTTGGTGAATAAGAGGAACCATTTTGTTTTGATGCACACATTTGTACATTAGCAGGAATGTAGTTGCATATGGATGTGAAAGCAGTTATAATTATCCTATGTGACAATAAAATTAGTTTTGGTTAAAATCAACAAATAATTGTGATAATTAATGGTGACCTCAATATTGATCAAAATAATCGTGATTATTATCTTGGCCATAATCGTGCAGCCCTACGAGCTAGTCTCTACTCCTAACTGGAACATTACCACACTTGGGGGGTCAATTAAAACTGAGTGGAAAAGTGAGTGCTAGGAAGCATGTAGCTCATTTAGGTCTTTCTTACATGCAGAAGGGTAGCGGAGGTGATGGTGAGCCTGAGACTAGTGCTACGATCCATTTTGGATTTAAATTATGTTCATGCACATATTGTTAAATGCTATTGGAAAATGATTACTTTACATTGCTTGGAAGCACCCATCTCAGTAGAATAATTAGCAGCATGTTATCTTTACTTAGCTACTCCTACAGTAAGGTGTGTTCGAGGCAATTTATGATCGGCTAAATGTCTCTTAGCAATGCTCTGTGGCCAAACACAATCTGTGTTAGCTCTCTTGGGGCTAGGACATGGCATTGGTGAGAACAAAACTTCTCTGTGTGTGAGAGTCTGAGGACTGGAATACCTGAATCTGCACTCTATAGGACAATTCTTCAAAATATCTATATTAATCTAGGCTGCTCCATCAGTGTTTAGAGTCACAGTAGTTGAGGATTTTCTTTGCAGAGTAAACCAGAAACCCCAGACATAGATCTATACTTCTACTCAGTGTTCAGCATAACCTTAAGCATGGTTTTGATTTCAAGTTGACCATGTATAGTGTATCAGATACTATACCTTAAGGGATCACAATATTGTAGTATAACCTGGAGGCATTAGACAGTTTAGATCAATACCAAAATATTGTATATCTGAATTTGTATTTAGCATATTTTCTTTTCCTTCTTCCTTCTAGCACATACTTTCCTAATGGCTGAGTAGAGTCTAATGGGTTGTGCAGTTGTCCCTCCTAGCTGTCTTAATAAGAATGAACTTGCATGCAATTTCTTAAATACATGAGCTGTGGCTAGTATATTAAATGTACATTATAGGAGATAATTTCAACCCTCACAAGGGGAATGGGGAGAAATAGTGCGAATGCTGAGAAATTTTAAAAAGAAAACTTACCTGCAACATGTGATAAATTGGTTCTTTGAGGTTTTTCAACAGTCATTTATTTTTTTTATTTTTTGTTTTGGGGTCGAACCCCCCCGTTGCCAGACGACATGCGTGCTCGAGAGTCGGGAGCGTAGAACACTACACCAACACGACCATTCATTTCTGTTGCTCATGATTTCTATAGTCACTTCAAATTAGGTTTTGATTACGGGTTCATTATCTTTAGCTATGTTTCACAAAATTGTAGAGTGAATTTAAGTTGTTAACAAATGTCACTTTGTCTGTCTGAGACATGATGAGGAAAATGTTGCACCTGGGTCAGGCTAACTGACACACAGATCTTAAGTAATTCCACAAATCTCCTATTGACAACATTAATTCTTTTATTGCTATGGTTTATGAGGATTATGGTGCGTCCACTATTGGTTAAAATATAATTAATCAATCAATCAATCAAATTTATTTTCTAAAGCCCTTTTTACATCAGCAGTTGTCACAAAGATTGACAAACACCCGGCCCCCAAGAGCAAGCAACGCAGGTGACGCACAATGGCTAGGAAAAACTCCCTAGTAGGTGGAACCTAGGAAGAAACCTACAGAGAGGCCAGGCTCAAGGGCGTGGCCAGTCCACTTCTGGCTGTATTGGGTGGGGGATCTGAAGGTACACAGCCCATTGTATTACAGTTTTTTGGAATTGCTAACACACAAAATGCTAAATTTTACTCATCGTGTCAAAACTCAACACACAACAATTTTTTACTCAACACTTGGTGATTAACATCTAACTGCCATGTCAAAACTTCCATTCTGCAATCAATACTTAACACTCTGACTTCAAAAGGCCCTCTTCAGATCGATAGGGAACACACATGCACAATAAACAGTCAAACAGACACAACACACTGGTCAACTTTACTCAAGACACTTCTGTCATTTGTAGTTTTTAAACCATTTTTATTCCCACAACCAAGCCTCAGTAATACATTGTACAGGTAGCACCAGGGGCGCCGTATAGGGGGGGGAAGTTAGGATCATTCCAAGGGCTCAGGACTGACAGGGCCCCAAAAAATAGATATGGAGATAACAGCTGCACAGAGGGGGCCCAATTGGATTATTTTGTCATGGGGCCCAAAATTCCTGGCCACGCCCCTGGGTAGCACAACAACTCCCATTACAAGTCAGGGATCACTCCGTCAATTGGGGTCGGGCCACGTCACCTCGTCCACATCACAGGCGATGTTCTCCCTTGCCAGGCAACAGAGAAAATATTCCCGGGCGTGACATATCCACCCGTGAATTGACCCCACCTCGATGTCTCCGCATGCCTCCTCCATTGCTCGCAGGAGCAGCACGCGTACATGTGGTAGGCGGTCATAGACCTTCCACCGCCATGCCGAAAATAATTCCTTTATCAGGTTGAAGAACAGGGAATAAGGGAGCAGGTACAGCACCATGAAATGGTTGTGGTTGGCGAACCAGTCTCGGACCAGAGCAGCCCGGTGGAAACTGACATCATCCCAGATAACAACGGACATGGGCTGCCCTGGTCGGTCCTATGTGACCGCGGCATGTAGTGCATGCAGAAATGTCAGTATGTGTGAAGTGTTGTAGGGACTAAGGGTGGCATGGTGATGGAGGACCCCCTGACCACTAATTGCGGCACACATGGTGATGTTGCCCCTGCACTGCCCGGCGATGTTCTCGATGGCTCTTTGGCTGATGATGTTTCAGTCCCGATGTCTGGTTTTTACCAGTCTCTTCCTCTATCTCCTCTCCCTCTTCCTCGTCTCTTTCTCGTTCTCCTCTCCCTCTTCCCGTCTCTTCCTCATCTTCTCCTTCCCCTTGGTTTTTCAGCCTCCATATTAATGATTGTCTCAAGACAGGTGATCATACCTGAATTATCTATAGTGACTGATTGGTGTTCAGTTACAGGTTAAGTGTTTTACTGTGTGTGCGGGGGTGTTGCTAATGTCGTGTGTGTTTTAACTATTGAATGGACGTGCTGACTGCAGAGAGTTTCATCATTGGCCAAAGTGTGTAACATATGCACGATGTGTGTAGTGTTTTGCACCGTGTGTTACAGAATTGTTTACGGTGCCATGCCGACATTGTGTTTATTCATTTGGTGCCTGAGTGTACCAAATGCATGCAAATGTTACAGTTTCGACGCTTTGGTCTGAGCATTCACTTTTAGTGTTTTAGCAATCGGAAAAAACTGTAAGGTCACATTGTTTATCAGTGTTCAAATATGGCCAAAAAATTAAGATAGGAATAAGTGGGCTGTGACCATAGTCTTTATGTGGCATCAACACAGTTCGGTGGTTTTGGGCAGGGAGAACGTAGCGCTTTCTGGAGATGTACAGCTGGAGTCACCAGGTGGAAACGTGATCCCCAACAGCAGTGACGTGGGCACCAGCACAGCGGGGTGGGCACAGGAAGGAGACAGGAAGGAGTCATCAGGCCACATGGTCCTGAAGCATGTTTTAAGTGTTTGGGTCCTCCTTGGATGAACATAATATCAGAAACGTTAGAGTGGGCGTACCTTGGGTCTAGTACCTTGGTTCAACTCTGACCCAAAATAAATATATAAATTGCCTCTCGTCCCCCGTCACATATCAATTACATTTTAGTGGGGACTGAGAAAGGACAGAAAGAACCTAGTCCCCTGGCACATAAACTATTGCAGCATAACATCTGGAGCTGAGACAGGGGGGACTGGAGACGTGGTTCTGCACAAAGAAAACCTCAGGCAGGAGCAAACAGGCATGATTCAGACCCGCCCACATTGCCAAGACCACACCCCCAAAGGGTCACCAGCAGACCACAACCACCCTGAGAGGGTATAGTCCACAGTGTACTCCCATCCCACAAGTGTGGGGTATCATGGGGCAACATGAGCAGGCAGTTACTCGGCCCCTGAGTGGCATCGGAGCGAGGATATCCCAGTGGAGAGTGGGGAGCCTACCAAGCAAGCCAGAATGTTCATCAACAGTGCCGCCGTTCTCTTCTTCAAGCAGCAGGATCAAGCTGTCAACAATCTCAGAGTTTACTTTGCCAAATAAAAGCTGTCACTGATATTTGACACATTGCAATAATTTTCAAAAATGTTGTAATGGGCATTCAAGACTTAATTTCCTTTCTTCCAGCAGCAATATTGTGCTGGGAGCAGTTAGATTTTTTATTTCCAAATAAGTCATTTTTGAAATGCATTGCAATGTGTCAAAAATCAGTGACAGGTTTTTTATTTATTTTTTTACTATTTTGTTATTATTATTATATTTTTAAATGCAGAAATATAATAATAATAATAGTAATATCTATCTCAATCTCCTTGGGCTGATTTTGCTATTAAATTGCTTTGAGAAGAAAAAAACCAATATGTGAAATATGAAAAGGTCTTTTTCCAGTTTAGTTTAAACTTGTGCGTACATATTTTTCAGCAGGTCAATCATTTCAGGTGTTGCTGAACAGCATCACTTATATGCTGTAACTGTCACCGCACTTTAAGGTCTGTTATGATTTTTATGCAATGTATTTCCTCCTCACGTCATAGACTTCACAGCTGCTGAAAGGTGCAACTTGCCAAGTGATGGGATATGGGGCTGTGCTTGCAGCTGTTGCCAGGCAACAGTCTGTCCCCTCACAGCATACCTCGTGTGTGAAGGTCATTACTCTTGCTTCTCTCCCTCTTCTCTGGTACCAGGAAGTGAATCCACCAGGAAGTGATACCAGCAGGAAGTGACATAAGGGCTAATATCAGGAAATTATTGATTGTAGATATGGATATGGCTAAGTCTTAAACCGACCCCCTTACTCTTGATTTTTTTTTTTTTGGGGGGGGGGAAGGTCAGCTTCAGTATTTGACAACAGGATTGTCTTTATTCTAAAATGTGCATCATTTCCAATCCCACTTTTTTTTGTTTTATGTTATTGCTATCTACATTTTACACCCGTCCTAACCTTTACCTAACCGTGACCAAATGTTGAGACCAATTACATTGTGCCATTTTAATATTTATCTCTAGCTTATACATTTTGTGTTATTTTTACAACATTTACAAATCTTATGTGTTATACAGATCCCAGTTCCACTTGTTTCACACCTCATCCACACCCAACACCGTCCATCTATCTTTTAACCAAAGCCATAATGGGTTTCTATTTGCCATGTAAATTTCTACTGTACTGTGATGCTTCACATAATTATGAAACCTTTCTATTTTCAATGACTCCACCAATTTGGAATTAAAGATAAATATTTTTGCTAAAATAATTATGATATTATTAATTGTCTGACTACTACATTTTAAGTCTCCAAGTATTGCTGTTTGTAATGTTAATTCAAAACAAATATTGCATTTATTCATCCATTCTTGTACCTGTGACCAAAAACAAGCAACATAAGGATAGTACCAAAAAAGATGATCTATAGATTCTGCTTCCTCAGAGCAAAATCTGCAGAGTTGGGAAGATTGTATTCCCCACTTGTATAGATTTCTATTTGTTGCCAATGTTTTGTATAATAACTTGTATTGAAATATTCTTATTTTTGAGTCTGGTGTTGTTTTACGTATTAATCCAAATGCGTTATGCCACGGGATCGGAACATCAAAAATTTCTTCCCAGCTATTTTTTTCTAGTTTATATGGGAAAGCAACCAGTTTTTTTGTTCTTAGATGGAATTGATATATTTCTTTGTTTATCCATATTTTTCTCATCCATGTGAGATCTTTAATACATGGTTAACAGACAAGATCAGACCTTTTCCCCCCTTGTATTTTCTTCTTCCAAGTATATGGTATTGCAGCGGTTAGTTGATTATATTTTTGAAAAGAGCATACGTCTCCATACGTTTTTGTTAACTGTATGAAAGGCATCACTCCCCCGGCTTCATTTATAATGTCATTTACAAACATTACTCCTTTTCCAAACATCTTGTCAAAGTATACAGGCTTTTTATCAACTAGTATATGAGAATTTAGCCATAATAATTGTTGTAAAATTTGGTCCCTATTTTCAGGTGGATTACATTGGAACTGCAACCAGCTTTTCATAGCTTGTTTGAAAAATAATGACATCTTAGAAATGATTTCCTTTTCCAATATCTGAAAATGATCAGTTGTAATTTGTAGAAAAGGTACAAACCGTTCACGCGTGCCTCCGCCATTTGCACAAGTGTCCCAAAGCTGAGGGAGTGAAAATGATCAAGGGTGTAGAGTCTAATTAGACCCTCCAATACCCACTTCCAACGAGTGAGCACTGATGCAGCCTTTGCTAACAAGTAGCTGAGGACCTAGACTCCCATAATGCAACGGGTTACTTTTGAGTGTGCGCAATTTCGCCCAAGAAATGGATAGAATGGAAAGTCACCCTCAGAGTTTTGTCATGAACACGTGACCACAGAGGCAAGGGTGGGTAGTAAAGTATTTACAAGTAACGCAAATGAGTAAAAAAGGTACAACTTGAGAGGAACAAGTACTTTTCTGGCTGTAATATTTACTCTTATTCAAATAGTTTTTTTTAAAAACACTCTTTACTCCGTTACATTTTACCTACTCTTTTGTTGCAATTATCATTTGTCAAAATTATTATACATTTTTCCAGTTCATGATTAGATTTCAGGTTGGTGGTTGTTTGTTCCCTCCCCTTTTAGTGTGCATAGAAGGAGTGCGCGCACAGACATAGCTAAATAAATGCCGGACACCAACATGGAAAAAGGTAAATTCACAGTGTTTTGTTTTAAATTTCATTCTTCACGCTGATGTTAGTGCTGAGCCAATGAAAGGATTCGGGGAAGGGAACAAAATGTCATGCACCTGCTTTTCCTGCCGGTCTCAAGCTACTAATAGAGATATACACTGACCTAAAGGATTATTAGGAACACCATACTAATACTGTGTTTGGCCCCTTTTGTCTTCGGAACTGCCTTAATTCTATGTGGCATTGATTCAACAAGATGCTGAAAGCATTCTTTAGAAATGTTGGCCCATATTGATAGGATAGCATCTTGCAGTTGATGGAGATTTGTGGGATGCACATCCAGGGCACGAAGCTCCCGTTCCAACACATCCCCAAGATGCTCTATTGGGTTGAGATCTGGTGACTGTGGGGGCCATTTTAGTACAGTGAACGCATTGTCATGTTCAAGAAACCAATTTGAAATGATTCAAGCTTTGTGACATAGCCGTCAGAGGATGGGTACATGGTGGCCATAAAGGGATGGACATGGTCAGAATCAATGCTCAGGTAGGCCGTGGCATTTAAACGATGCCCAATCGGCACTAAGGGGCCTAAAGTGTGCCAAGAAAACATCCCCCACACCATTACACCACCACCACCAGCCTGCACAGTGGTAACAAGGCATGATCGATCCATGTTCTCATTCTGTTTATGCCAGATTCTGACTCTACCATCTGAATGTCTCAACAGAAATCGAGACTCATCAGACCAGGCAACATTTTTCCAGTGTTCAACTGTCCATTTTTGCTGTGCTCTTGCAAATTGTAGCCTCTTTTTCCTATTTGTAGAGGAGATGAGTGGTACCCGGTGGGGTCTTCTGCTGTTGTAGCCCATCCACCTCAAGGTTGTGCGTGTTGTGGCTTCACAAATGCTTTGCGGCATACCTTGGTTGTAACGAGTGGTTATTTCAGTCAAAGTTGCTCTTCTATCAGCTTGTAGCAGTCTGCCCATTCTCCTCTGACCTCTAGCATCAACAAGGCATTTTTGCCCACAGGACTGCCGCATACTGGATGTTTTTCCCTTTTCACACCATTCTTTGTAAACCCTAGAATTGGTTGTGCGTGAAAATCCCAGTAACTGAGCAGATTGTGAAATACTCAGACCGGCCCGTCTGGCATCAACAACCATGCCACGCTCAAAATTGCTTAAATCATCTTTCTTTCCCATTCTGACATTCAGTTTGGAGTTCAGGAGATTGTCTTGACCAGGACCTCACCCCTAAATGCATTGAAGCAACTGTCATGTGATTGGTTGAGTAGATCATTGCATTAAGGACAAATTTAACGGGTGTTCCTAATAATCCTTTAGGTGAGTGTACTCGTGGAGCTCTGCCCCATAGAACTCCGGTAACTATTGTTATACACCTTCCTCAACCTGGAGTCACATGACCGCTCTTCACCTCGCCCGTTGTCAATGACCCACCACTGATGCATGAGTGGAAGGGGTAGGACGAAACTGTTTGCCAAGTAAATGTTCCTAAATGTTCCAGTATGTGTTTGTGGTTACACATAGCTAACCAACATTGTCATATTTAGCTAGCTAGCTTTTCTGCTGACACATCATAACGACGAACTAACGTTAACGTTGTAATGCAGCAAGTTTAGCTACAGTAGCACTTGTGCAGCAAACTTCTTTTTTGAAACATTTTTGATTCTTTCTTAAGATACATGTACACAGGGACACCGCTAGAAATTTTGCACCCCATGATAGGATATCATTTTGGGCCCCCGGACCTCACGCTGCTACCTAGTTCTTTGGTAAATTAAGTTAAAGATGGGTTCCAGGATATTAGGCAATATGTGTGCGTATTTAGGCCTTTGGGTTGTAAAGGATGTGAATATAGGCACGATCGGGCTAAAACGAGTCCACGCTCATTTTTTCTCTGAAGTGTCTAGGTTCGTATTTTATCTCTTGTTCTACTGTGTCTTGTTGGGTCTGCCCCGCAACCTCATTAAATTTCACTGTACTGTACAGCTCTGGTTTGATTGACAGTTCTGGCAACCGTACTTATTCCACTTTAGCGAACCACACGTCACACATTTGGTTTGGGATTCCTGCCTGACGCTATAGGTAAGGAAATGGCTGCCATAGCGGCGAGAAAAACTGTTGTGGTTCAAGCTACGTGCGTTAAGACAATGATTCTGCATATAAAATTAACAATATACACTGCACATCCGGACTAAAATACATTTACATTCCTTTTGCGAAAGTTACGGACGGTAGCTTTAATTAACTTTTGCATTCTTTATTGATTGATTATAGCATGCATGCAACACTACAACATGCATGCAACACTACAACATGCATGCAACACTACAACATGCATGCAACACTACAACATGCATGCAACACTACAACATGCATGCAACATCCTGCATCTACATAACTTGAATATGTATGGAGTTTTGTTCCTATCTTTATTCAAGAGCGCATTCTTTCATTTTGAGAGCCTTTCTAATTAATATTGCATTGAAATTTTGTGATAATTTTGTAATACTTTCCCTCAAAACCTTGCTCTCACTCTTAAATAGCCACTGCTCACACTTGGATTTGCTGGCTTCTGCTCAAACTTTCTGCTTTTCCAGCTCTAAGATATGGTCAAACATATGAAACTGTCATTTACTCCTCTGGACCCCATTCTCCCCGGCTTTTTAAAGATGACTCTAAGATCTATGAAACAATCCTCGCTGGTGGTCCCCCATTCTAAAAAGAAGTCAAAGGGTGACCGAGCTGTTTCAATGGTGGCTCCTAAGCTGTGGAACAGTCTTCCCCTTCATATCCGACTTGCTTAAACTATAGACATTTTTAAATCTCAATTAAAAACATACCTTTTTAACTTAGCTTTTAATAAATGATAGTGTACAATATACAATGTGGGGATATCTTATTGTTAGTTAGTTTTATTTGTTTTTACACTGATCGTTCTATGTTGTTGGATGAGGGGTATGCCCAGGTGTGTATAGCCATGCATTCATCAGCTATGCCTGAAGTGTTTCTATAGCTGTATGTTTCTGTGGTAAACTGTGAAGCACTTTGGGCAACAACGTTGTTATTAAATGTGCTATATAAATAAATAAGTTGAAGTTGAAGTTGGAGATTAATGATCTAAGGTAAGGTGGGATTTTGCCTAGTAGACACCTAAGATTATACCAGTCACCCGGTGTGTAGTGAAGGCCATCCAATTAGTGTAAAGAGGTTGCAGTGATGGGTGTTATATGGAGCATTGGTGACAAAACGGACGGCGCTGTGGTACACTACATCTAATTTTCTAATGAGTGAGTTTGAGGCGAATCTGTAAATGACATCACCGAAGTCTACTATTGGGAGGATGGTCATTTTCACGAGGGCAAGTTTGGCAGGAAGAGTGAAGGAGGCTTTATTGCGGAATAGAAAGCCATTTCTGGATTTAATTTTGGAATGGAGTTGGTTGATGTGGGTCTGGAAGGAGAGTGAAGAGTCTAACCAGACCCCTAGGTATTTGTAGTTGTCTACAAACTGTATTTCAATACAGACCCGTCGAGAGTGGTGATGCTTGTTGGCCACGCAGGTGCAAAGTGTGATCGGTTGAAGGGAATAAATAAAACCTGTAAAATAATTTAAATAATAAATTATAATAATCTAATCTAATTTTTAAAGTGCAGTATTGAAAGATAATTGTTAAGACTGGCTTTAGTGCTTGTGCCGGCAGTACTTAGTAATGGCTACAAATGAGGTCTGCCAGGGCTTTTCTTAAAACAACTGCTAATCTAAAGCCCAACAGGCTCTCTTTCCATCTTTTCCCTTCCTTTCTCAGATCATTAATTGGCCTTTTTATCGAATTCAGTGTGTGAATCTCACCCCACTCTTCTCTTGACCTATTTTATCAGGGACCTCTGGGACAAGCTAGGTGACTCTTTCTGTCTTTTATTTCCGTGTGTGTGTGTGCTCATGTGTGTGTGTGTGTGTTTGTATCTGTGTTCTGGTTTATGTATGATAAAAAGCATTCATCATTCTTATTAATAGCTACACTGAAACTTTATTAATATAGATGCCATAACAACAGCCACTGCATTTAATAATTAAATCCCCATGTGTTAGCATTTTACACACATGCTTAGAGTCTGTTCTGAAGCCTCATGTGAGTATGGTTTGACCCCTGTGTGGTTGCTGGCGCTGCAGTATGAACTACACAGTTTGAGCCAGGAAGGTGAGTGTAGCATGGGGAGACCTTCTAGAGCACTACATAGCATAGAGAGACCTTCTAGAGCACTACATTGCATGGAGAGACCTTCGAGAGCACTACATAACATAGAGACATTCTAGAGCACAACATAGCATGGAGAGACCTTCTAGAGCACTACATAGCATGTAGAGACCTTCTAGAGCACTACATAGCATGGAGAGACCTTCTAGAGCACTACATAGCATAGAGAGACATTCTAGAGCACAACATAGCATGGAGAGACCTTCTAGAGCACTACATAACATAGAGAGACATTCTAGAGCACAACATAGCATGGAGAGACCTTCTAGAGCACTACATAGCATGGAGAGACCTTCTAGAGCACTACATTGCAAGAAGCAGGGATGCTGACAGTTAAGCCCATATTTTGTTTTTGCACAGTCATATTTTCTTAACGGGGGGCCCTAAATGTGGAGTTGTGTCTCCGGCCCGTGCATTCAAGTTCAAGTTCATTTTATTTCTATAGCACGTTTACAACAGCCACTAGGCTGACCAAAGTGCTTTGCAGAAAAGTAATATATCTAAATAGAAAGTTAAAAAAATACCTATATCACAACACACAGTAACACAAATGAAAGGCAGCCTAAGGACAGGAGTAGCAGGATATAATCAGAATGAAATAACTGTAGAGAACTGAAGTTTGAAAGCAGTATCAAACTCAGGCTAAAAATAAAAAATTAAAATCAGCTCAGAAAGGGAGGTTAGTATGCTGATGAGAACAGGTGGGTTTTTAATAAAGACTTGAAGACAGACAAGGTAGGGACCGTTCTAATCTGTAGGGGCATAGAGTTCCAGAGTCGCGGGCCTGCTACCACAAAAGCATGCTCACCTCTACGCTTGAGTCTAAAGCAAGGGACTCCCATTAAAGCCTGATCAAGAGATCTTAGTCTTCGGGACGGAGTGTAAGGATGGACAAGTTCAGAGAGATAGACCGTGGCTAGGTTATGTAGAGATTTAAAAACAAGGAGTAACATTTTAAAATCAATTCTCTGTCGAATTGGCAGCCAGTGTAAAAATTTCAGAATCGGAGATATGGTCATATTTCTGACATTTGTGAATGAGTCTGGCCGCAACGTTTTGGATTAATTGAAGACGGGCGATTTGGTGACTTGATATACCGCAAAATAAAGAATTGCAGTAGTCTAGCCGACACGTAAGAAATGCATGAACAGCCATTTTTAGAGTTTTTGGAGTAAGAAAGCCTCTAATTTTAGACAGTATTCGAAGTTGGTAGAAACTAGCGCTGATTACAGATGAAGTGTGTTTATAAAATTTTAGAGACTGGTCGACAAGTGCACCCAAATTCCGCACTCCTGTGGATACAAAAGCTGATAAAGTCTCTAGCTTAGGATTTAGGTGCTGAGAATTTTCATTTGGGCCAAAAACAATAACCTCAGTCTTCTGTTTGTTTAGAAAGAGGACATTTTGGGCTAATGCTTTGACCTCTTCTAAGCATAGCAGAAGAGAGTTTAGCGCTGCAGGGTTGTTTTCCTTAATAGGGATGTAAATTTAGTTGTTGTCCGCATAAAAATGAAAAAAACGCCATGTTTCCTTAGGATGGAGCCCAGAGGTAGCATGTAGAGAGAAAATAAAAAAGGGGCCAAGATGGAGCCCTGCGGAAACCCACAGGTGAGGGGTGCCATGAAGCTTGAGAAGTTGCCCATCTTTACTGAAAAATTTCTGTCAGACGGGTATGACTGAAATCATGTCAGAACCGATGCCCTTAGACCCACCCAGGACTCTAATCTAGCTAGGAGAGTAGGGTGGTCAATGGTATTGAAAGCTGCCGAGAGATCTAGGAGAACAAGAACAACGATGTCTCCAGAATCAGGCCAGCGGGTAGTTGAAACACTACAGAACTGGCTGGTGTTCCTAGGTGAGATTTGGGAACTACTGTTCTAGACCACTACATATCAGGGAGGGGCCTTCTAGATCGCCACATAGCAGGGAAGGACCTTCTAGAACAGTACATACCAGGAAGGGACCTTCTAGAGCAGTACATACCAGGAAGGGACCTTCTAGAGCACCATGTAGCTAGGAGGGCCCTTCTAGATTACAATGTACAGTATTATGGAGGGGCATTCTAGAGCACCATGTAGAAGGGAGGGGCCATTTATAGCAGATCCTGAGTAAGGCAGGGAGAGGGAAGAGGGAGAGAGAAAAGGGAGAGAGAAGAGGGAGAGAGAAGAGGGAGAGGGAAGAGGGAGAGGGAAGAGGGAGAGGGAAGAGGGAGAGAGAAGAGGGAGAGAGAAGAGGGAGAGAGAAGAGGGAGAGAGAAGAGGGAGAGGGAGAGGGAAGAGGGAGAGAGAAGAGGGAGAGAGAAGAGGGAGATATCGAAACTAATGTTCACAAGCTAGCCTGTATCATCGGGACAATATTCACAGACACAGACAAACGTCAGAAACAAATATTGTACTTGGTGTAATGGTTGATGTACAGTAATATAGAATAGGTGTTGAGTCCTTGTCATTTCCAGCAGTGTTCTCTAATGTTTAATATAATCCAATAGGTTGTCCTTCAGCTCTTCAACCGCCCATCTGTCACACTGTGTTTCATCAGTCATTTATATCGGGGAATATTTTCTGTAAGTGCTCTGTGGCAATAAGCAGCTATGATGATCAATGTAGAATTTTGGTACTTACTATATACAACAAATATCTGGGCAGCCACTAGCTGTTGCACTTTGTAACTGCTAGTTTACACACAACCTACAATGGACAGCCATAGCATCTTACAGAGCATAAATTAGGCTAGCAAATCTGTCATTACCTTAACTGAGAAATCCTTACTGTGCCTATATTTAAAAAATCCACCTACAAAATAGTTTTTTTTATGTGACATCAATGTCAAGTCCTAGAAAGCGGTTTTTGTTTTGACACAATTGTTCTTCCTTGTTATCCAAACAAATATGCATGCTATCATCAAGTTTACCCAAACACAAATTTGATAAAGTCTCATTCAGATTTTCATTCTAATTATAAAAAAGGTCTGAGCCTGAGTCCATTGAAATAAAGTGTCCCTGATTATGTCACCTTGGTATTGTCATTGATGACTCTTTTCGTGTCTGCTGGATATGCCAACCCCAGTACAATCACATGACTTGAGTTCAGGCCCACCAGACAGATTTTTTCCTTCAGGCCTTAACGCATTGAGTAAATATTGACCTATTAGCTTCCATGGATGCCACTCGCCAAACTCAATAGCCAGATGTGGGGCGCAGATGGCTCAGTGGGAAGGGAGTCAGACTTGTAGTCAGAAGGTTGCCAGTTCGATTCCCGACTGAGCCAAATGTCGTTGTGTCCATGGGCAAGACACTTTACCCTAATTGCTCCCAGGTTGTTGCTGTAAATAAGAAATTGTTATTAGTCAACTTACCTGATTAAATACAGGTAAAAAAAATGTGTAATATTGTTCAATAAGAGATGTTTGATATACATACATAATATATATATATATATTTTTAGTTGCCATCTGTTATTTTTTGTGGCAATTCTACTTTTCCATGGCATAACATTAATTCCTGCTAGTTGCTTTTTTAAAAGACATATTTTGTGAAAGTATACAGCTCTAGAAGAAAATAAAGAGATAACTGCCATCAAACAAAGACAAGCTGCTTGAATGTTTGCACCAGGAGTGGCATTAATCACCTACACCTAACATTCATGTGAAAGAATGGTGGAAAGAATGCCAAGACACATGAAAGACAATTATTAATCAATTATTTATATTCCAGCCGAAAAGGATTTCTGAACAGTTCCTATGTTAATTAGTACTGTGTTGTTTAAAAATGAATATGAACTTATTTTCTTTGCATTATTTGATGTATGACAACAATGCATTTTTTTGTTATTTTGACCAGTTTCTGCAAATAAATGCTCTGAATGACAACATTTTTATTTAGAATTTGGGAAAAATATTGTCAGTAGTTTATGGAATAAAACAAAAATATCAGTTGGCCCAAACATATACCTATCAAAAGTAAAACCAAAGACACTGATGATTTTGCACTGGTCTCTTAATCTTTTTCCCAGCGCTGTTTAACAACATGTATAATATATGTATGTACAGAATTTAAGATGCTTGAAAAATGCTTGTAAAAACAAAAGTCTGGTGTATCATGCCCAACAATGATCCCTCAAATATTCAGCTTTACAACATAATTATTTTAATACATTTACATCACTCTTAATACAATTATGTAATACATTACTGTGTATAAATGTATTAACCAGCATTTCATTTTAGTGTAAAGCATTATATATAATTCCTGTTTGCATCATACAATACATTAACTACAAATTAAATACAGTTATTTTTGCATTTACTTTATGTAATTTTCCTTGTGTAGTGTATTCTCAATTGTCTTAAAACTAAAATAGTTTATGTCCACGATTGTAATGCTTGTGCTTTTAAATATACATTATATAAGACCAGTAGCCTATTAACAACTTATTTCAACCTTGTTTGCAATGTAACCTAGCCAAAGTAACATGATATAGACAGATGCTTCTGCACTCATGTGTAGAAAATAAAGCAGCATATGCATGCTGGGTTTTGTTGTTCCTGTTGGGAGTGGGTGACTTCACAGTGCAGCTGTGGTGTGGACAACCTCTTTCTGAGCCAATGTAGAGTGGGAGAGGTAGAGAAAGGGAGAGAGAAAGAGGTAGAGAGGGAGAGAGGGAGAGGGAAAGATGTAGAGAGGGAGAGGGAGAGAGCGAGAGAAAGGGAGAGAGCGAGAGAAAGGGAGAGACAGGGAAAGAGGGAGAGGTAGAGAGGGAGAGAGAGAGAGGTAGAGAGGGAGAGAGGGAGAGAGGGAGAGGGAAAGAGGGAGAGAGGGAGAGAGGGAGAGAGGGAGAGAGGGAAAGAGGTAGAGGTAGAGAGTGAGAGAAAGGGAGAGAGAGAGCGGTAGAGAGGGGGAGAGGTAGAAAGGGGGAGAAGTAGAGAGGGAACATCAGTAGATAAACACATTTCTTATATACAATGGATATGCAGCATTTCAATAGTTTCTTGTTTGTGAATTAACACCACAATTGTGTGTCAGAAAGTACAGATGTTTTTAATTGAACACAAACAGAATAGCTGCTTCTGCTGCCAAATGAAGTGGTTGGGTGTGAAGGCTGTCGCGGGGGTTTTGGGATTACTATCAACATAGATGCACTGACAAAATGGCTACGATTAAATGGGTCCAAATCCCCAAACATTGAGACCCTGTGCATCGGAGTAGCTTTAAATAATGACCTCCTTTATACCAGAAGGCTCCAGCAAGCCCCCCCCACCACTCCCCAGGGAAGGCTTAGAGATCAGTCAGAACAGGCATGTTTCATGTCCTTGACTGTAGCATCTATGAGCTCTGCGGTGCTGACATGTTCAGATACACACACACACACACACATCAATCCCTAGAATGAGGGTATGTTGGTTTTAAGAGTCTCTAAGTGTGTATTATGCTCTCCAGGCATTATAAAGGGGGTCATGGAGGGAGCCGGCTATGGGGGCGGGGCATTGTGGGGGCTGTGGGGATCATGGGAATGTTAAATGTCCTACACAGGTGTGCGTCCCAGGCTGATGTATCTCAACGGGGGATATTTTACTGGGGCGATCGTGTTGTTAATGATCCCCCATGCTCAGAACACTAACTCAGACACACAGAACAGATCTGAGGGGGCGGGGGGGTGTAAAGCACATCTACTGGAGGAGAGGTGGTGGGCAGAGTGCTGCAGATGAAGTAGCTGAGTTGGTGTCTGTGTGCCTCTTCTCTCTGGGTCTGTAATTGCGTCATGGCAACTCAGAGATGACTGTGCTTTCCTCTCATTCGCTGGCTGAGCCTGTGGAGTGGCGGTTGTTGGGCGATCAAAGGTGGGCTTACCGGAGACATCGTGTTCAGTACTCTTCAATCTATATCTCTACGGAAACATCCTTCCTGGCTGGGCCAGAGTGTGTCATCAGTGATGTAGAAGAAATCAAAGAACTTAATTAAATCAGAACCATCCAAAACCAAACAGGGAAAGACAGACTAAATGGAGATAGAGCCGTAGAATATTATTAAATTAGGAAGTGGATGGATGAGAAGACAAGCTTGCCTACACTGTCCCTCTGGGTGCTGTCTGTGAGCTTTGATAGACTACCTGAAAGTTGAACAGTCTGTAACACAGTTTGATGTGCACTAATGAGCCAGAGCCAAGAGCAGCTAGTCTGGATCATAGGCTGGATACATTCAAGCCTCTCAAATGTGTACTGAACACCAGGTCAGACTAACGATGGCAAACATTGGTCGGTTGAATGTGTTTTCATGTTTCTCCCTCGTGCACTCCCGTAGGAGGGTCAGCAGTTGATCCAGGAGAAGCCCGAGTTGAGCTCGGTGGTGCGGAGGAAGCTGGAGGAGATCCGGGAGTGCTGGCAGGATCTGGAGAGCACCACACAGGCCAAGGCACGTCAGCTGTTTGAAGCCAACCGGGCCGACCAGCTGGTACAGAGCTACACCAGCCTGGACCATCGGCTGCACCAACTGGAGGGACAGCTCTGCTATGTAGACCAGGGGCAAGACCTCAACACTGTGAACAAGCAGCTCAAGAAGCTCCAGGTCTCTTGTTATTACTTAATAATTATTGTTATTTTGATGTTGGTGATTGGTTACAGGTGGAAGGTTAAAAAAAAACGTTGCATATTTTCCTAGTAATTTTTTGTATTGGATTTTTTTGTCTAAAGATCCAGAATGCTGTTGTTGTTTATAAAAATATTCTTCATGACATACTTTTGTCCATCTGTGCTAACAATAGCATTTGAGTCTTCCTTTTGAAATTCAAATTCTCCTCATATATTTTATGTGAAGGCGGTGCTCTTTTCTCTTGATATAAAGTAACTACCCAGGGCTTTCAGATTAAATAATATGCCTGCAGGAGTATTTAGTATATTAAACATTTTCTCGAACTCTGGTATGGCTCAGGGTTAAGGGTCTTGTCTCGCAGTGCAGCTTCACCATTGTGGCCAGGAGTTCAAATCTAGGTTGTTAGTGTTACATTCCTACAGGCAGAAGCGTCATGCACCTATTTTTTTTAAGGGGGCACTCAAACATGTACCCACAAATACAGATATTAAAAGGAAAATCCACTTGGCGCAAAAATCTGAGGGGGCACGAGCCCTCAGTTTCAATGGGCATGACGCCTCTGCCTACAGTGCCCTGCTAAGGCTATACGTGGAAATGGAAATTAGTTCAGCACTGTCCACAATGGTTGGTTTTCAATGGATTGCAGCGATGCCTTGCCACGCCCTAGCAATTATTGTGGTAGATTAATTTATTTTAATTTTTTTATTTAACCTTTATTTAACCAGGTGGGCACGTTGAGAACATTTTCTCATTTGAGACGGTGACCTGGCCAAGATAAAAGCGTAGAGGTACAGACAACAAGAAGTTACACATGAAATTACAAGACAAGGAGTGCACAATAAATAGTAAAAACAAAGAAAAAAACTGTGAATGTACAATAAATAATACAGTGTGCAGGTCAAACAATAAGGCATTTGTACAAGTAGTGCAACAGATGTCGATACCAGGAGGTAGGTAATTGGTGAATACAGTCACTTGGCGCTGTACAATACAGACAGTTATAAGAAGAAAAAAAAATGCAGAGTAGGGGCTGAGGTAGATGGGTACAATTGTTGAGGTACAAAGTGGCTGTGCGTAAATAACACTATGGTAAGTGGCATAATGACCGGGACTATGGGAGATCGTCTTAATATGGTTGTTGGCTCGTGATCAATTGCTGGTGAGTACCTCCTGATTAAGGGAGCAGTTTGTTGAGTATCAGAACGGCTTGGCAGGATGTGCTCTTGATGACATGCATAGGCCTCAATCTTTGACTCTACTAAGCCTGCCAAGAGCAGCCCGCAATGACGCAAGGCCTAATATTTCTTCACAAATTTGGCACAGGAGAAACACGGGGTAACGTTTTCAAGCTGCCCACCACAGTCTAGAGTTGAGCCATTATGTTGAAAGGTGTGGAGTCAGCAGGATGTCCTCCCTCTGCTTTAGCGACTACATGCAAAAGTACCCGAGTCAAGTGAGCACCACTTCTGATTGATCTGATTGTTGTCCTGGTTTGCCGAGTTACAAAAAATTTGAATAGCTTTGCATAGATTGCTTGGAGAAAGGCATGGTGCGAAATTCAGTGTTTATTGTGGACCAATATAATTTTAAAAGTTGTATTACATTATTAAATTAAATGCACCTTTATGTACAAGGAAAAGTCAACATACCTTTTTGATTTTCTACCAGAGTTTGGTGTGCACTTACGGCTCCTGAATAACGCATGTTAATGCTGGCCAATATCCGGTCCAGTTGAGAAGGTGGTTGCTTGATATCAGTGCACACAGCTTGTCATTTTGTCATGCATCTCTCCATCCTCCTCTCCAAACAGCATGCTACTGCTGTTGGATGCTTAGTCTTCCCAGCATGCCAGTGTGCTTTTTGTACAGTAGCACATCCCCAACAGCATCCTGGGGTACAGTAACCTGTTCACTTCATTCTCTGTTGGATTCTACCATCCTGTCATTTATGTAATTTCCTACTTATATTCTCTTCTTTCTTTTTTCTTTTTTTCTTTCTTTTTTCTTTTTGTCTTTCTTTTTGTCTTTTTTTCTTTCTTTCTTTTTTCTTTGTTTTCTTTCTTCCTTTCCTACTTTTTTCTTTTGTTCTCTTCTTCCTTTTTATCTACCTTTCTTGTCTTTTCTGTTTTTCTTTCTATCTTTCTCTTTCTTTCATTCTTTCCTTCTTTTTATTTTCTTTCTTCATCTATCTATCCTTCCTTGCCACTCATTTGGTCATGCAGTTCTCTCTGAGGAAAGCCCTTCTGTCACCTTGAACTCACCTTCAGTTTCAAATGCAAATTAATGAAAATATCCACTTTACTCTGTGTGTTTTAGTTTAAACATTTTTTGGATCATACAGCATCACATACATAACATAAATTGTCTTAAAAAAAACACACAAAAGTCGTTGTGGCAAAAAAAACAAGGTATCACCTTAATTCACGCAATGTCCTCTTAACTCTAACTGTAAATACTGTTCGAAAAGGTGTAGGCTGAAACTAGCTTATTATGTTCTACATTATTTCTATTATATGCCTAGGTCCAATCTTATTTAATTGATTATTATTACATGCTGAGAATACTGAAAAAAAACAAATAAGTCAAAAAAACAAAACACATTCCCATTCATATGCACATTGCCATACATTGCTCACTTTTTGTTTTGCATCTTCTTTTTTAGTTTATGTTTAAATCTCCTTAATGTGTTAGACATTTTCATTGCATTAGTTGCATTTGCATGAAAAATCTCATGTCCAGCCAGGTTTTAGTTTAGTTATTTTAAGTAGTAGTTTATTTAATAAACCTCTGGCTAACATTTGTATAATAAGCTAAATGTGTTTTCTTTTCTTTTTTGGCTCTAATATATCCACGATCGTCTTCATTCTTTAAACTCCTTCTGTGATCTGGCCCACTTTTATAAGAAATTAGCCTAATTTATCCTACTACACTTCCCTGGATACCTCCCCTAATATTCAGGCCCCAAAAAGAATCCCTGTCCGCCACATGGAGCGAACATCTGGACGGGCACCTGAATGATGAACCTGCTATCCTTCTAAAACTTCACATTCACTGGGACTGACTGAACCACTGAGCAACTCATCGTGTAAACCTGAGAAAGCCGCTGTGGCTGAGGACGTGGTGTCAGTTGGATGTTGTTAGAATGCTTTAATGAGAAAGGACCTCTTCCTAACTTACCGTCCTTCTGTCCACCTTTTTTCTTCCTCTTCTCGCCCTTCCTCAAACTAATCATCTTTCCCTCTGCTTCTCTCACTCGCTCCATCTCCACTCCCTACATCTTCCTGGCCAGACTATGGAGAGCCAGATGGAGGAATGGTATAAAGAAGTAGGGGACCTCCAGGTGGAGGCTGCCTCTATCTCCCAGCAGGGCCAGGTGATGGAGACAGTCAGCGAGCGCCAGGCTGCCGTGGAGACGCGCATCGTCCGCCTTATCGAGCCGCTCAAGGAGCGCCGGCGGATCCTCCTGGCCTCCAAGGAGGTGCACCAAGTTGGCAGGGACTTGGAGGACGAGATCGTAAGTGACTCCGCCTAACTATCCGGAAATATACCCGCACACAATCCACAAGACTGTGAAAGGTAGTATTTGAAGTGTAAACAATGAACGTATTGTAGTCGTGTTGGTTAAGTAATGTTTTTGTCAGTGAGTGATGTGAACTTGAACTATATTTACCATGAATGCTTAAATGCAAACTAGCCAATTAGAAGTACATGTTCATGGGGGATTCTTTGATAGTATGACCTTGTGCTACCTGTGATTTGTGATTACAGCTGTGGGTACAGGAGCGGCTGCCGGCCGCCACTTCTCAGGAGCACGGCTCCAGTCTGCAGGCGGTGCAGCAGCTGATGAAGAAGAACCAGGTGAGTGACAGCTGCAGCTGACGTCATCAGACCAGCGTCTGATACCGCAACACATTTAACTGGACATGGCCCATCCTCTTCCGCTCGCAGACTCTGCAAAAGGAGCTGCAGGGCCATCGTTCGAGGGTGGAGGACGTCCTGGAACGAGCTCATGTCATAGCCTCAATTCGCAGCCCTGAGGCTGACTGTGTCCGGGCCGGGCTGGAGCAGCTCAGCGGGCTGTGGGGCCTTCTCTGGGCTGAGACAGAGCGGAGGCAGCTGGTTCTGGATGCCATGTACCAAGCCCAACAGTATTTCTTCGACACCTCCGAGGTAGAGGCCTGGCTCAGTGAACAGGAGCTGCACATGATGAATGAAGAGAAGGGCAAGGTATGAGTCTGGAGCCAACCACCAGGGGTCAATGTGATGAATCTTCTCAGATCTTGTAACTAAGATATGCAGTGTTCCTGTGTCTGTCCAGCAAAAGTTGGAATTAAAATAGTGTTCCAAGGACTTCTAAACGAGTTAGGGAAGGGTGCAGTTTTCAGGTTTTATATCAGTTCAGACAGGAAATAACACACATGACTTGGAGATGAACACCATTACTTGGCATTGGTTCTGTGCCTAGGGGACACTCACAGCATATACGATGCATCTGTAAACCTATGAACTCAATTGACTAACAATAGTATAGCTATGAGCAAGTGACGCAGTACCAAACCCTCTAGGACTACGCAGAACCAAACAGGTGAAGGCAGGGGCGGGGGGGGTGAACATGCAGCAACAAAAGGGTAAGCCACTGTGCAACTTGCTCTTTGGGGAATCTGTAAGCATAGTGACGACTTAAATAGGTACTGTTTAATTGGGAATCTGTTGCAGCTGAGCCTACTCTTGCTTTGGTTCCCTGGCTGAACTGCTTCACTAAAAGTCATTGCGGCTGTTGACCTATTGTAAGCACATAGATACATTTTTGGTAAATAAAATTGTACAAAATTACCATTCCACTATTACAGCATATAACATAGCTTACAGTATATTATAGGTATGTTAAAAATGTTGATGTATTCCACCCTCAAATTCCAGAGAGTAGAGCAGTCGTAATGTTTTAGAGGGGAAGTATGCACTCTCACTTACGAAGGAATTTCAGCTCATAGGCCTGACACTGGGAGAAGCTTATTTTTTAGTTACTTGGGGGACTTGAGGGAGATATTGGAAAGTTAGAAAACAATATTAAGCAGTTTTCACAAGTCTAAAATTATGCTACTATTTTGCAACACTTGAGCCCACATCCCAGTTCCATTTCTGTTCCTTCACAACTACTGTCCTCTGCCTCTGTTTTGACCCCAGGATGAACCAAGCACCCTGCAACTACTAAAGAAGCACCTGGTCCTGGAACAGACCATTGAGGACTATGCAGAGACCATCGGCCTCCTGTCCCAGCAGTGCAGACAGCTCCTGGAGATGGGACATCCTGACAGGTCAGTGTTGGCACATCAGAAACCTGGCACCACTATATATAGTGCTACTGAAAGGCTTCGTTATAGCTAGGCTAGCTAAGGATAAATTCTTCATAAATTCAGGCATTATTGAGTCCAGTATGGTAGGCAAGTCCATTGGCTCATATAGCTCAGGTTAAATCATGGTCAGCAACACTTGGCCCTTAGTTCTGCTCTTTCTGTCATCAACACTGTGGGCACCCCAGCTGTTAGGCCAGGCCGACTGCAGTAGTAGAGCCTGTACACAAGGAGTCGCCGGAGAGTGACACAGCAGGGTAGATAATCCGCCTTATCTAACCCAAATCAGAGAGAGTCAGAGAACCCCTAGTTAGGCTCGAACCACTGACTATCATGAGGTAGACTGTTCTGCAACTGTAGCGACTTAGGCCACTACGCCACGCTTGGTGAATTTCTATCAAAAACATGACTTTTGACCGGTAGTGTAGTTCTCAGGTATTAGGTCCTCATTGCCCCTCATATCCAACAACGTGTGTTTGGATGTATATGTTTCAGTGAGCAGATAAGTAAGCGTCAGTCACAGATGGACCGGCTGTACGTGTCTCTGAAGGATTTGGTGGAGGAGAGGAAGTCTCGTCTGGAGCAACAGTACTGGCTCTACCAGCTGAACCGTGAAGTAGATGAGCTGGAGCAGTGGATAGCTGAACGAGAGGTGGTGGCCAGCTCACCAGAACTCGGCCAGGACTTTGAGCACGTCACGGTCAGTGTTTCTGTATCTGTTTAGAGTGAGATTGTCTCTGTTTGTGATAATGTGCCTCAAAGTTACTAGAATAGATGAAATACCATCACAGACTGACGTCATAATGGAACATTTTGAAAAAGCGCTAATAGAAGGCAGAATGTTGTCTCTGTTTCTGAATCGTCCTCCCCTCTCCAGATCCTACAGGAGAAGTTCACTGAGTTTGCATCAGAGACGGGCAGTCTGGGTCAGGAACGTGTGACTGCAGTCAACCAGATGGTGGATGAGCTGATTGACTATGGCCACGCAGACGCTTCCACCATCGCTGAATGGAAGGATGGTGTGAATGAGGCCTGGGCTGACCTGCTGGAGCTCATGGAAACACGTGCGCAGATGCTGGCTGCCTCGCACCAGCTCCACAAGTTCTTCGCCGACTGCCGCGAGGTAGCGTTTCCCCAAAAAGACGTTCTCCGGTATTACGGTGTGTGTTGTGTTTTTATTTGTTGCCAAGTGTCATTTATGGTGTCATGTTACAGGTTTTGGCCCAAATCGATGATAAACAGCGGAGACTGCCTGAGGTGCGGGCACACCAGGGTGGCAGTGCCAACACCAGCAGCCTGCAGAGGCTCATGCACAGCTTCGAACACGATATCCAGCTGCTTGTCACCCAGGTCAAGCCCCGCCCACTATCACATTTACATTTGCTCTGATCAAAATACATGATCAAACAAAACAAGCAGTCAATGACATAACACTTGAGTTTTTTCTTGTCCACACTAACAATGTAATTACTCATTTTTATTATATACAGTAGATTTAGTACTTTCAATTTAATATGCAGTAACCTTTAGAAGCACTTAAGTCATTTAACATATATTCATTTTAGGACAGGAAAGAGGTGAAAGATAGTCAATAGACTGAAAGGGTTGTAGAAAAGACCAGAAGGTTGGATTGACACCTAGTCTGCAGCCATACATGTACACTGGATGTGACATTCAGGATTCTGAGTAATGGAACACCCGTTCTGCATCTAGGTGAGGCAACTCCAGGAGAGCGCGGGTCAGCTCCGCACCGTCTATGCCGGTCAGAAGGCCGAGGCCATCGCCAGCCGGGAACAGGAAGTGATGCACTGCTGGAAGGAGCTCCTGACGTCCTGTGAAGAATGCAGAGTACAAATCACCACGGCGACAGACAAGCTGCGGTTCTTCGGTGTGGTGCGAGACCAAATAATGTGGATGGACAGCATTATCTGTCAGATTGGCACAGGGGAAAATCCAAGGTGTGTCACCTCAAACTGTCACATCGACATTTCATAACTCTACTTTTGGATGAGCAGTATGATGTGCTTCGTACCGCTTAACTCATTACTAGGTCCAACTGTCCATCACCAAATGTAACTAATGTACAAGTATAGAAAGAAAAATGTGGATTCTGTGTCAGTATTCATATCACTACAAATGAAACTCATTATGAAAATGCCAAATATGGAATGTACAGATGTGCAGAGCACACACAGACCTAAAGTACAGGTCCTTCTCAAGAAATTAGCATATTGTGATGAAGTTCATTATTTTCCATAATGTAATGATAAAAATTTAATTTTCATATATTTTAGATTCATTGCACACCAACTGAAATATTTCAGGTCATTTATTGTTTTAATACTGATGATTTTGGCATACAGCTCATGAAAACCCAAAATTCCTATCTCAAAGAATTAGTATATCATTAAAAGGGTCTCTAAACGAGCTATTAACCTAATCATCTAAATCAACTAATTAACTCTAAACACCTGCAAAAGATTCCTGAGGCTTTTAAAAACTCCCAGCCTGTTTCATTACTCAAAACCGCAATCATGACCTGACTGCTGTCCAGAAGGCCATCATTGACACCCTCAAGCAAGAGGGTAAGACACAGAAAGAAATTTCTGAACAAATAGGCTGTTCCCAGAGTGCTGTATCAAGGCACCTCAGTGGGAAGTCTGTGGGAAGGAAAAAGTGTGGCAAAAAACGCTGCACAATGACAAGAGGTGACCGGACCCTGAGGAAGATTGTG
>JACXGM010001012.1:40817-60042 GCA_016801145.1 Umbra pygmaea | reverse complement strand
TATGCACAGTCTTGCTGGCGCTAGCCTCGGTCGTACAAATAGAACAGTGTTACAACATTTAAATATCTCCCGGAGGGGGAAGCTATAGCATTTGTCTTCCCCTAGAAACCCTGTGGAGAAACCAGTAACCTGTGCAAAAGCAATGTGTCTCTACTCTTAATCCTGTGGAGAAAAACATAAGACCTGTACCAACTTTTTGCATGTAATAATACCAAGCTCCCTTTATGGGTGGATCAAAACCAGAATCATATGTACAGGTTTAATGGTGTGATGAACATTGATCTGCTGGGCATCATCCTTGGGCCTGTCTGCCGTGCTCCAGTGGGGGCTTCTCCCTTTTCCCAGGAAATCCTTTGTTCGATGAGGTGTGATGGGAAGCCAGCTGGAATGAGTCATTATTTGGTCCTACTAAACATTAATATCCCACTACACACATTTATACTGTCTAACGTTTTTAAGCGAATTGAAAAAAAGATATCAAACATATTGATAAGAAATTGAATGCAGCCAGACAGAAGGCCCTGGATATGTTGCAGGAGGTGACCAGGAAGAAGAAGGGAGTAAAGCAAGAAAAAGTGCTAGATAGTTCAAAAAGAGTTTGTTTTGGAATAAAAAATGAAATTGAATATTCCAAGTGTTGATATAGGTCTGAGAGTGTTAATTTAGCACTGGGACTTTTTGCTGTGCAGGGATTGGTGGATATTTGCCGCAGGGCGAGGGCTTCAATTACCTTTCTCTTGTTTACCATACATGTGTAGTAATTTGTGTCTATCTGCCTGTCTTGTCTGTACACTTTGCCTTACACATTAAACAAAACAAAACAGAGCCAAATAATGAGTCACCTGCATTTGTCCAAAGGAAACATTTTCATAAAACATTTTGCAAAATTTTTTCTGTAACTTTGTCCCATTTCCCTTTCACTGTTCAGGTCAGGTCACTAATTTAGGCTGCTACCGACAGTATACTTTATAGATAGTTGTTCTTGAAAATGTTTTGTATTGTTTTGTAGTACCATTTTGTACTAGATTTGTAACAAACCAATTCAAACACTGCACAATCCAAACAGGAAATAAAGTTTGCCAGATACACAGGCACATGATCCAGCGTACTACAGTGACCCTAATGAGGGGCATTTTATCAGAATACAACATAGATAATCTGCTTATAAATATAGTAAACATTGGATGGGATGGAACACCACAATTAAATCTACTAAATAAAAGCAAATTACTTTTATTATTAATGTCTCTTGTCTTTGTTTAAAAGAAGTTGTAGCTTATGCGATTACAATACACATTCTCTACATGTTCTATAAAGTTTGACACATTAAAAAAGCTTAAACTTTTGCATAGTCATTATGAAAAGCGGACCCCAACGCATAACCGTGGCAAGGCAAACGTCAGAACATATATAGGTGTGAGCTACAAGGTCTGTGGTACATCACTGTTGTAAATATCCCATTAACATTGATTGAGTAAAAGGGCGAATACTGGTCTAAGTTGACGACAGCGCCACCTAATGAAAAATTTGGTATACAGCCTCAGAGCGGCTTGCCAAACAAGCACCAAAAGTTTCATGTTGATTGCATTTACTACGAAAAATATATTGTAATCACAATTATCCCAGTTAAATGTATTTAGTTATTGGCCAAAACACATAAACGTTGATTAAAGCGCCTCCTAATTGCAGATCTTCGCCAAATTTGGTACAGAACATCACAGTGTGACATTAAACATCAATCTCAAGTTTTTTGATGATAGCATTTCATTTGGTACCGCTATGCTAAAGTTCATATTTCATAGCTAGTTACAAAAAATTGTTTGTTTGTCAATTGTGCATAGTTTAATGTAACAAAATAATTTAAATAACTTTTGGTCAGGTCTGTCTGGAGATGCAAGCTCCCAAGTTTCGTGCAGATTGGTTGCACGGTCTAGGAAGAGTTTGAAAAAGTTGGTTAGCGCATTGCGCAATATTGTGAAAAATCTTTTCATCAAAAATGGGCGTGTCCTATATCATCAGATTAAGCTCAGTTCAAGGTACACTTGGATATAAGGATTTCTATTGTGCAATGTGTAATGTGGGAGTTATGGGCACAAAACACGTTTCTCATCATTATAGCGCCACCTAGTGGTCCACATGTGTAATTTTTGGTATGTGAGGTCCAGCAACCATTGCACATCTTCACTGTAAATTTGAAGTTGCTCACATTAGTACAAGGGGTGGATCCAAAACTGGGTCCCACAGGCCACGCCCCATTTGACAAATCAGTACCCCACATAGGGGAGGCCTCAAGAGTGGCCCTAGATGGTAGCCTCAAAATTTGGTAAAAATCAGATGAGCCGTTGATGAGATATAAACTTTTTGTAGTTGTAGCGCCCCCTAGCAGCCAATTTTCAAAGAAATCAGGTGGTCATGTCAAACAAGAACCTAAAGTTTTGTAAAGGTCAGAACATTCAGCTGAACTCAGGGAACGCGTGGATATGTGTATCTTCTATGTGCGATGTACGGTTTGGGAGTTATAAGGGCAAACGCGTTATTTCTGCTATAGCGCCACCTAGTGGTGGAAGTGGCTGTATTTTTTGTCTGAGGTCCTTGCGGTGATCTGGCCCAGTCCTGAAAATGGCACCCCCACAATCATGCACGGTTTAGGCTGTAGTATCGGTTTTAGAGGAAGAATAAGAATAATCCTTAGGAAAACAATAGGGCTTCACAGCCCTGCTGGACCTGTGAACAGCGTTGCTTTGCAAAAATTTTAAAAAAATTAACATCATTATTGCAGAAAGCTTAAATCTAGCGATTGAGACCATTTACTAAATATGAAAATGTTTACTGAGGTAATAAATCAAGTGAGACGTGTCTCTCATTCTCATAGACTATTACAGAAACCAAGCTCTTTTGCAACCAGATGTATCGCCCCCAGCTGAATTTCAGATGCGTCAATTTGCGTCAATTTGCCAAACCGGATGCTTAAGGGTCCACTGTACTACAGTTTTCCAACCTCGTGCACGACAATGTGATGTCACGGGAGCACCGTAACTATTTATACTCGTGCGTGGTGCTTGCAACACTAGTTGCAGTCTTCTCCTGAACAGAGGTGTGGCAGCTGAGGAGAGGCTACCGACTTTAAAATTTCTACGGACTAGAAGAAGAAGAAAAATGTAAACGATGGCAGAACTGGCAGCAGCATTGACGTTAATGTCAACAGTGGCTAAAATTATCCTAACTGTGTTGTTATGAACCATTTACAGTTTTATGATGAACCATTAACTGTGTAATTATGAATCGTTTACTGTGCACTCAAACTCGTCCATGCTTCCTGTTTCCGTTTTGTCGCGGGCCACTAAAAAAGAGTGGTGCGTGCCCTTGGCTCGCGCGCTCGAAATCCCTGGTCGGGTGCGTTAAGTATATTGTAGGCAATACCCTGTGGTGCATACCCAAACGTCACTGCAAAGTACTTTTTGCAGAGGAATATCATTCCTGTTGTTTTCATAATACCGGTAGGTCTCTTTTGAAATGTAAACTTGGAGTACAAAGTGGATCGATATACTGAAACTGAAAAATGTGCTATATGCTGCTTGACAATGACTAAAGTCAAAATGTTGGAGTTTAGTAAACATTCCAGTACTGGCAGCTGTATGATAATGTGAATAAAGGCCCTTATTAAATGTAGATAACTGACCATACCCAGTGTTTTTTGCTTAACAATGCATTTTATTAAAATGATGCTAATATATTTTCCAATTTACTGATTTTGACTCTTGTTTGTATAAGATAGTAATTGTCTTTTTCACAGTAGTTAATGTAATGCAATATGGCCTACACTGGTGGTTATTTTTGGTTTGTTCAATTGCCAACAATAGTTATAAACTCACAATAACAAGGATGTTTTCATGAAAAATAATGTCTTGAATGTTTATTCCATGATGTGTTCATGAGAAGTGCTTAAAATACTGAGTAAACACATTGCATTATCTTAACATATTATTTTATTGAGAAATCCTATAAATTATGTACATATATTTTCTGCATGATTTTTCGGTGTGGGCAATGTGTGACCAAAATGATAGTTTGAGGCCCTGATGTAAATGTGATGGCACTTCGCATTGAATTGAATTGCTGCTTTTAAGAGCAATTGAGTTGGCAATTTTTTTCTATATGTCCTTAATGCCCTGGCCGATGATCTTGGTGCCATGGCAGATAATCCATCCCTGAATACAAGGGAAATTTTACTATATTTTACTATAGTTTTTGCTATTGGACAAGTAAAACAAAAAGTCTTACTTGTCCAAAGGGCTCACACTGTTCCCAGTCCTTAATCACTATCTGTAGATATAGTGCCTTGTGAAAGTATTCGGCCCCCTTGAACATTTCGACCTTTTGCCACATTTCAGGCTTCAAACATAAAGATATAAAACTGTAATTTTTTTTGAAGAAGCAACAACAAGTGGGACACAATCATGAAGTGGAACGAAATTTATTGGATATTTCAAACTTTTTTTTTAAATAAAAAACTGACAAATTGGGTGAGCAAAATTATTCAGCCCCTTTACTTTCAGTGCAGCAAACTCTCTCCAGACGTTCAGTGAGGATCTCTGAATGATCCAATGTTGACCTAAATGACTAATGATGATAAATAGAATCCACCTGTGTGTAATCAAGTCTCCGTATAAATGCACCTGCTCTGTGATAATCTCAGAGGACCGTTGAAAGCACAGAGAGCATCATGAAGAACAAGGAACACACCAGGCAGGTCCGAGATACTGTTGTGGAGAAGTTTAAAGCCGAATTTTGATACAGAAAGATTTCCCAAGCTTTAAACATCCCAAGGAGCACTGTGCAAGCAACAATATTGAAATGGAAGGAGTATCAGACCACTGCAAATCTACCAAGACCCGGCCGTCCCTCTAAACTTTCAGCTCATACAAGGAGAAGACTGATCATAGATGCAGCCAAGAGGCCCATGATCACTCTGGATGAACTGCAGAGATCTACAGCTGAGGTGGGCGAGTCTGTCCATAGGAAAACAATCAGTCGTATACTGCACAAATCTGGCCTTTATGGAAGAGTGGCAAGAAGAAAGCCATTTCTGAAAGATGTCCATAAATAGTGTTGTTTAAAGTTTGCCACAAGCCACCTGGGAGACACCAAACGTGGAAGACGGTGCTCTGGTCAGATGAAACCAAAATCAAGATGGCTAAAATTGATGGGAAGATGGATGGAGCCAAATACAGGACCATTCTGGAAGAAAGACCTGATGGAGTCTGCAAAAGACCTGAGACTGGGACGGAGATTTTTTTTCTTCCAACAAGACAATGATCCAAAACATAAAGCAAAATCTACAATGAAATGGTTCACAAATAAACATATCCAAGTGTTAAAATGGCCAAGTCAAAGTCCAGACCTGAATCCAATTGAGAATCTGTGGAAATAACTGAAAACTGCTTATCACAAACCCGCTCCATCCAACCTCACTGAGCTCGAGCAGTTTTGCAAGGAGGAATGGACAAAAATTTCAGTCTCTCGATGTGCAAAACTGATAGAGACATACCCCAAGCGACAGCTGTAATCACAGCAAAAGGTGGCGCTACAAAGTATTAACTCCCAATTTTTTCAGTTTTTTATTTGTTAAAAAAGTTTGAAATATCCAATAAATTTCGTTCCACTTCATGATTGTGTCCCACTTGTTGTTGATTCTTCACAAAAAATTACAGTTTTATATCTTTATGTCTGAAGCCTGAAATGTGGCAAAAGGTTGAAAACTTCAAGGGGGCCAAATACTTTCGCAAGGCACTGTACCTCCTCTTCTCCCCATGTGGTTGTTTTTGTCATTGTGTGTGTGTACTGTTGCCTGTCACACTGGATTTCAGGATTAAACTCCCCTCAATTCTGTGTTTGCTTCCGTCTCACTTCACTAAGCTACATTTAACGTGGCATTAAATTGATTAAAAAAAATATATATCTAAGATTTAAAAAATATAGCAAATGCCTTTCACTTTTGGAATTGACTGATTTATAATTAAATTATTCACAGCAACTAAAAAGCCTATTTTTCAGCAGCTATCAATTTGGCGTCATCATGTTTTGACTATGAGTTCCTATCAATTGAATTCCACTTTGGTGAATTAAGGTATCAATTTGTATTATTATTATTATTATTTTTATTATATTTTTTATTTATACAAGGAAAGATCAGACTGAGACACAAGTCTTTTTCACAGCTGAGCCCTGTGTACAGAAACATAAAAAAAATTATAATTTAAAATATTAATGTTTTGTTCCTGCTACTAACTTTTGAAAAAAAAGGTATGTCATAACTTTGAGAAAAATTTGGAGTTCACAAAGGCCTTTGCATGTCTTATTTAGAAATGTAATTGAGTGTGAAAATAACTAGCTTTATCAAGTGTGTTAACAAGTGGTTCCCAAACAGGTGTACTAGGCCTATCCATATGGGTACTTGAGAAGACACATATGACCATACATTTACTGGTAAAATGCACATAAAGGTATACCTTCAGTGGCAGTATGGTCAACTAAATTCAATTGGTGGTACAGTAACCAAAAATGGTAAAGAACCACTGCCCTAGACCTTTGTTGGGTTTAACATTGTTGGAGAAATACCGCCATCTAGTGGCAATGAAGAGTACCACCTAAGCGCTTTATTCAAGTTGTTTAGAGAAAGGCTTATCTTACATTCAACTGCAAGTAATCATCAGCAAAGAAACAAGACATTCTTAAAAACAGTCTAATTGATAAACATTGTTTTCATCTCTCCTTATAGGTGCTGTATAATTTTATAACAATTATCACATGGGAGAAGGGTGGCTACAACTAAGACAGAAGGATTCTGTTCGGAGAAAACACAACTGGAACAGCACCTGTGTTTTCAGACACCCCATCCATCTTTCCTCTCCCAGGGATTTAGGTGTGCAGGGTGTATGTGGTGACAGAGAAAGGCTTCTCTGAGTTATAGACTAGGGGAATGGGTCCAGGTTAGGAGGTGTTGACACCTCGACCTCACTGCTTTCTTGAGCTAGGAAAGATTCAGTACCATAAGCAAGCCCAGACCCTTGGTTATGCATCAATAATGCCACAATAGCCTGCGACACATACAATCCCATTAGACATCTCAAAATACATTATGACAAATGCACACTGTTGCAAAACAAAGTTTGGGACTGACTCACAAGTTTAATTTGACAAGAAAAAGTGGATCTGCGACTCAAAATATAACTCTAAAAGCGAAAACATACTGGCATTTTCAGAAAAGAAAACAACAGATAGTATCGGTCATTAATTCAAAATAAAAGGATTTCCCTAACACTTGACACTCAATAAAACAAAAAACATTCTAGCAATTGGACGTCCTCTGTAATCTTACACTGAACAGGGACCCTGTTATCTTTTTCTATCTTTCCCTCAGTTAATATTTCAATTCAGAATCCCCGGCCAGCAGAATGAGAGACGTTTCCATTTCATGTCCGTCATTTCCAGGCCTGTTTGTTACCTGTGTGGTGATAAGTGTGTGACTGACTGCGAGTGTCATTTGTCACTGTCCACCTCAATGCCATGCTCGCAGATTGACGACAGTGATGACGGGAAGAGCCCTTGTTGTTGTTCAGGCATAGCCATCACCTTGCTCGAAAACACCAAACCATCCCAGCCAGTCATACTAATGCTACAGGGAAAACACCACGTACATGCATGCACACTCACACACCTTTATTGTACATTTGAGATTTGTTTTGTCATTTCACATATGCTCATATCCAGAGCAAGTACATACATTAATATATGTTTTGTTGCGCACACACATACTATGAGAATGTTTTTACAGTATAAAATTTGTGACAATACCACATGGAAGTTGTTTCATATATAAGTGATTTACATAAGTAAAATGTATTAGAACATTCTTTGCATATGAAAGGGGTCATTTGTAGAATTTTGCGCCGGTGACAATGACACTTACAAGCGTTGAAAAGAAGGTATTCCTTATGAAAAAAGCTATTTAGAAGGGACAATGATTCCCTACACTATGTAGTGCTTTGGTACACACAGTACAAGCTAAAATAGATCATTTAAATCAATAATGTTATTTTCTTCTATATCCTGTTTAAATGAAAAAAAAAACTGCATATACATACATGTAGGGAATTATGTCCCATTTAAATTGCTTTTTTCATGTTTAAAAAATATCAAGAAATAGTTTTTACAGCTTTTTTTATCAGCGTGAAATTCTCCAAATTGACCTTTTAAATCAATGGAGTGCAGATGGCTCAGTAGTTAGGAAGTCAGACTTGTAGTCAGAAGGTTGCCAGTTCAATTGCTGACTGAGCCAGATGTTGTGAGTTCCTTGGGCAAGACACTTCACCCTAATTGCTCCTAGGTCATTGCTGTAAATAAGAAATTGTTCTTAGTCAACTTATTATATAAAGATGAAAAAAGTCCTTATGTGAAAAGATCTAGCAACCTTAAAAAACTAACAAATGATGACACAACCTCACCAATAGTTTAAAGAGGAAGATTACATAACCATGGCCCTGTTTTGTTAGCCTGGAAAAATCCAGACCCAAATCCGGAGGAGATATGGGTCTGGCATCGAGTAATGAAAATGACCCAACTCGAGAGGCGGCACCAAGCATGCATTTGAAAATCTTAAGGTACGCAATTGGATAACACTACGACCAATCACCAATGGTTTTTCGCTAAGCCCCTATGGCGGAGCTAACTGGTAGATAAAACTCTTGCCCTATCAGGTCGCAAAACAGCAAAAACGTCATTTTATAAAAAAAAGGAACGATTCGAGCGCCGTCTTCTGTTCCTCTTTTAGTAAAAAGCCAAGTCTAACTCGTTCATTGTAGTGGCCAAAGTCGTTTTAAACAACTGGTGTTAATCCATAGCGATCTTACAATGTTAACTAATGACGAGGTCGCAGCGCTGTCGTGTCGTCATCTGTTTAACACACCTCTGGCACGCCTATATCAGATACACCGATGTGATTGGTACAGCTCGTCTACAAGGGCATAGTTAATGAGCAGAATTACTCTGTGCCAGATTAACTTGCTGAGCAAATTCTAATTGTGCTCTCGCGAGAACTCTGGATTTCCAGGGTACTGTTTTGTAGGAATAATTACGAATAAGAATATTCTCAAACAACCACTTATCTCCACTTCCTGCCCCACCCCTCTCACAGCACTTCCAGAAGTATTACCTGACTTTCACAGTTCTGCAATGAAAGCAGATGGTTACTCTTAATGGCATGTTCAGTCTCACCCCTTCACCCCATACTGTCAAAGGCATATGTCAGAGTTTATTTATTTTTTTGAAAATGTCCATGTGTAATTTACCAGAATAAAAAGCCTTATTATGCACATGTGATTCATTTAATTGAATCCAAGTTTCTCATCAGTTACCATCTATGTAATTTGAAATTACGCTATGAATCAGATCAGAGATCGGAGGACTATACTACAAAGCAAGTTCAACATGCCCATGATTTGTTTTCATTAGCTGGCTTCACTAAGCCTAACAACCGCAATCTGGATAAGAGATGTCACAACGGTGGTTATCAATTTGTTAAATCACCCCAGGTTTTCCCAATCACATGAACAGGGTGGTTTGTACACCATATGACTGATCGCAGACATGGACAAGTCCACCAGAGCCACATATTTCACTCAAGAGGAGCAAACAATAATCTTAGATAAATATGAAGAATATAAAAAAGATTATCCAGACATAAAGCAGGAACGACTGCTAACAAAAGAATTATAACTGCGTAAATGCATCAGTAACAAGGCTCTGCATCATCGATATCACTGGCCCTTCATTAAGGCACAATGAAGTGTGTGTTGCCATCTGACTATAATTACAATTGTGTATTCTATTAAACCAGTGGTACTCAAACCCATCCACGGAGGGCCTAGTGTATGCAGGTTTTTGCTTTTACCTTGTACATGGCTGATGGAGTAGCTCACTAATTGGTTAGGCTCTCCCCACACCTGGCAGTCTAAGTCCTAATTATGCTCTAATTGAAGGGAAATTTTTGGGTTTGGCGTTGTCACGTTCTGGTGGAACGTGGCTACCACCCAGTGGCAAAGAGGGGAGGCAAGGGTGAGCAGTGTATCAATTTGGCACAGCTGCTCAATATTCAACCAAATTAGGAAGACTGTATAGAAGCCTACATACATAATTTTTTTGATGCATGGTCATTGTTGATGTATGCTGCCTGTGGATTAGAGATGCGCGGATGGGATATTATTTAATTCGCAACAGCATCACAAAACTCGTTATCCGTCCACAATCCATCCGCACCAACGTTTTTGACGAATTTTCAAAGCCGCACCCGCCCACCATCCGCTGGTAACAATATTTAACAATGTATGTATTTTTTCAATTTCATTGGTTCAACCGCAACCCGCCCAAATTTTATAAAAATTACATCATCCGTTCGATGATTCCGCGGCTGTTTGCTACGTTGTTGTTTTCTTGCAAGTACCCTAATATTAAATATCTAATTTCCAACTACACTCCTGTTTCTACCTCCACTTCACTGCGCTACGTTACAGAATTACCGACCAATTTACAGTTGGAACAAAGGGTACTACTGTCTCAGGAGAAGGATTCTTCGATAGGATAGACAGGCTCCTCGAGGCTCTGTGGTGTTTTTCACTGCCCAGTTCTCCCACAGATCTGGCTAAGCAGCTGGCTGTGTGTTGCCAAGCCACAGCCTTGAGTTCTTACCGTGTGCTTCCTGCCTATCTCTCCCAACGAAGTTGAACAGGACACCAGATAACTGTGAGACACTCCTTGCTAACCTGGATGCTCACCAGCCAGGCACTTGATACTGATACGGCCATCTGGGTAAAGGGTGGACCAGAGGTGAACAGTTATGAACTGTTTCCCGCCAGGCTAAATACCTCTTTGCCCACCCATGGTAGAATAGGGTTGAGCTGCCTGCCCACCTCCTGTCTGATCAGCCGACAGTCACAGTCATCATCCACTGCCCGGATGTCAGTTATGGGGAGTGGTCGGGTGACCACAAATCACAATCACCCTCCAACCCCATTTGGCCAGGCTTCATACCAGCCTTCCCAGGCTTCACCATAGATGTTATCTCCACTGCCAACACCACCAGAGATGCTCTCTCCACTGCCAACACCACCAGAGATGCTCTCTCCACTGCCAACACCACCAGAGATGCTCTCTTCACTGCTTCCACTGCCTTAGATGCTATCTCCACTGCCGCCTCCACCAGAGAGATCTCACCCCTTTGGGGTTTCGCCGGGCTGCTGAGTGGGAAAACAGCCACTGATTTCCAGGGGGTTTATTTTGGGGGGGATTATAGGGAGCTGGGGCTGGTTGGATGGAGCGGTCCAGAGGTCTCAGGGACCGCCCCAGGGGCAGTTTGATGCCAAGGTGCAGGGTCACTTCCAGGGTGGCGAGTGGGAGTCCCTCCAGCCCCGCTGACAGCCACAGTTCCTACGGGTCGGAAGATTCCCACCGGGCCCGGAGCAGGTCCTGGTGCCACATGACAGGCCTTTTGATCCCTCCAGGCCTTGTATGGCAATGGGGTCGCTGTCCACCGGGTACATTACAGTGCTTCTGGTGGAGCGTGGCTACCACTCAGTGGTGAGGAGGGGAGACAACGGTGAGCAGTGCATCAATTTGGCACAGTTGCTCACTATTCAACCTAAATAGGAAGACTGTATAATAGCCTGCATTGTTGATCTATGCTGCCTGTGGATGCTACTGGATGATATTTAATGTTAAATATCTCATTTCCAACTACGCTTCGTTTCCGCCTCTGCCTCAACTCCGCTACATTACAGGCATTGACAGAAAGAGAAACAGGGAATGACTGACCTTCACAAGATCCTTGGAAATCTGAACGACTTGATATTATAGACATTAATAAAAACATTGAATGATTATGAAAATTAAATCCTCTGTGTGTTCTCTGTTAAAACCTCTCTATGGTCACACAGAACACTTCAATATCAAGCTAGCATCATGTTATATGCAGCATTCAAAGTCTATTCGGCAACAATGAGGAGATAAAACGCCACTGTTTGCTGGACATCTTTAGAGTCTTCCCTTTTCCAATCCCAGTCCTCCCCTATGAACCTTGTCTTCCAAACAGTAGAACAGTAAAACACAGTGCAACTCCTTCTAAAGGAGGACAGGAGAATGTCTCTGGTGTCTACAGCCTTACCAGTGAGGCAAAAACAAAAGAGCTGCAGCTCTACCTGTAGGGTTTCAATGGGAGCTGCTATCTTTGATGTGAACCAGAAAGAGAGAGTAGTTTGATGAAATATTGATGTTTTTTCTTTTTTAACTGTGTCCTGTGGGATCTCAGTCTGCTTTTAGGATGTGTTGGCGTGTGTGTAGTGCTGGCCCACATTGATGCTGCTGTTACTCGAAGAGAATGAATGGGGGCTATCAGCTGAAGGAGTCTTATTGGTCCTAGTGGTCCTTACTGTGGATGGATGGCCTCTTTGCCCCATTGACAAGTGGAAAGGATTGGTTGGCAATCGTGTTTTGGGAAACAAAAGGAGTGCTACAGTATATAGGCTGCTCTTGTCTAATAACTTTTTTTGTGTGGGGTGGGGCAATTACTATTTTGATAGCAGGACAGCAGAAGCTGGTGAGACAGGTATGTACGGAGAGTAAGCGCACAGACAGTCAGCTGAGCAGAGGCTTGAACCCCATCGCCAGGGGGCATGTGTGATCCGGAGTTGGGAACTTGGATGTCTACACCGAACTCCGGCAAAACCAGTACATTTAAACAGTATGTTTATGGGCTCATATAAATAAAGTATGCTAGATTTTCTGTCTCATATAAATAAATATTTTCTGGGCTCATATAAATAAAGTATGCTAGATTTTCTGTTCCCCTTAATTGGGGCCAGCAACAACCTTTAAGTGGTTTTTATTTGGCCCCTCAAACGGTTTGGTAATGCAATCTTTTTCTAAATACATTGCCACAAATACAATTAGAGGCAATATGTGGTAATTTCTATGCAAACAATGCATTATATTATTCAGATTTTTAAAAACGATCTTTTTGGGCTTAGTTGTGATTAATTTAGAATAGAGTATACAAATTTCTTTTTTAAAATTAAGGTAACTATGTGTTCTGCTTAATAGTAATTCAATACTTTTTAGACCCAATATTCAAATCCTAACTTAAGCCTAATATCAGGGAGCGTGTAACGTGATTTCCAACGGTGGCTCCAAAAGTTTGATTTGAGTTAGTCGGAAACTGACCCACATTCTTCCAGCAACAAAAAGGACGTCCACACATTCGGGAACAAATTTTGAATATTGATAACCGCCTTGAGAGCTTTTGTCTGTGCTGGAAAAGAGGGCAAAACACATTGCAATCAAGCCCAACGAGAGGGTGAAAAAATAATGAGAGGGATTATAATGCTGTCTCTCACGCACTCATACACACGCAAGGAGATACACAGCACACAGAATGACTTCTGCTGAGAAAAGCTGTGATTACTTCAGGAGAGAGGGAAGGAGGAAGAAAGAAAAAGAGTGACAAAAAACAACGGACTACTTCAGAGGAGCCAGGGGCAGGATATAGGGCTGGGAAAGGTCTCGCATTTAAGTGGAATTAACATGCTTTTCCATTGCAGTCCATTAGATAATCATATTCATGCCACACAAGGCTCCAAAACCCCCTCACTTTCATTATTCCCTTTTAATCCGCCCTGATAAGGGGGTGCAGGCGTCGTCGTTTCATTATGTCGTCATATGGAAGCTGCATGAGATCCCCTCAGGACATTATCACAGGGAAATGGCTTAAATAGCCAAAGTGGATATAGTTTTGCGTTTATTATTTCTGACAGATTCAAAATAACCCAGCAAATATCCGTCTCTCTTTCTGATTATAAGGGAGTTTTGGGGGCGACCGAGTGCCTGTTATCAGTCACGCACGCTAATGGGCCCCTCATAGACACCCGATATACCTCCAGCAGGCACACAGAGAAACCAGACAGTGAGAGCAGAGAGAGTTTATCTCAGTAGTGTATTCACTGTCTGCTCTTTGGTGTGTGTGTGTGTGTGTGTGCAGAGGAGCTCTTGAACCCTGTGTACACAGCTTTAGGGTAGATGGGGCTTAATGCTCTCTTTAGGAGTAGATTAGTGGTCAGTAAAGCGGCCTTTTGTGAAGTGTTTATTTGGCCCCAGTAGCTCAGGCCCCTCTGTCCTCTTTACAGACTGAGATACATGGGGAACATTGGGCCAGGTAGCCATGTGTTGGCTGCATTGACAGGCCTGGTAATAGAGTGTCAAACAAGTGTGGGATCAAAATGATCTCCCTATTCATTGATAGCTGTGGAAGAAACAAACATTAGCATTTTTTAAATTTGAGTCAGTTAGCTGACACTCTGGACTTGCAGTAAATACAGGGACATCCCCCTGGTGCAACTTTAGGGTAAAGTGCCTCGCCCAAGAACACAACAACATTTGGCACAGTCAGGAATTGAACAGGGAATCAAACCGGCAACCTTCCATAACCACTGAGCCATCTACGCCCATATTAAACAGCAAACAGGTCACAGTAGAGGTCTTTGTGTATATTGACGTTGGACGGGTCTGGTCTTTCTGGATTCTTCTGGTCTACAAATGTATAAGTGTTTGGTTATTTGTTAGGTTTTGTGTTTCATATGGATCTAAGAATGAATAATGTATTGGTATGAGCTAATGGGGATTGAGATAACAAAAATAAAAACATAAAGCAAAAGGCTACAGTGATTCAAGTGTCTAGGCAGCAGCCTTCAGGCAACATGTACAGTAGCAGCATGGATTTGAATCTAACTCACTGCTGGTTCAGCAAAAACTCTTTCCTCTATCTTACCACAGTATCTCTATCAAATAAAGCATAAAAAATAAAAAGTTAAACGAGACAGTAAAGGCCTTGCTATCTCCGTCTTGACAGAAAGAAATAGGGCAAGTCAATGCATACTGTGGGGTTTTTGTTTCTTCTTGAGGATATAAAGTTCAAAATAACACAGAACAATCTGGTCATAAAATTATTATTGACAATTATAGTAAACAATGAAATGCACCAAAATACTATTGAGCCTAGGGAGCCAGAAGGCCCGGTTCTAGATGCGCCATCGATATTTCCTAATAAAGGCATCTAAGTGTACACTTACACAAAATTAGCATAAAGGGGTGATCAATTAAGTAATGGGATAAAACAGTAAGAGATAATTGTACAGGCACATCCAGGACCGCCTAAATAATTAGCATATAGGAAGGGCCAGGTGATGTAACGTTCAATATAAAACTGGTCTATAGGGATCTAAGAATCCGTCTTTCTGCAGAACCACTCAGCTTTATGGTTTTTCAAAATAGTCTCGTTTGGATTGCAAAAACTGCTGCCTGGACCTTGTTCTTTGGTCTGAGCAAGAGAAGAGGAGAGGATTTTCTCCACCACCGGACACCTCATCACATCATTCTATACACCTGTCAAACTCTTAGTTTCAGTGTCAGAAGCAGATGTTATCTGTCATGTCATTACCCATGTACTGAAGATCCTGTATTTGTGTTAGTTGGTGAGGTTCATTATTTGCTGTCATTAGGTTTGGGGCGACTTCGGTTTCATTATTCTAAAATATATATGTTTTGAGACGCCACGCATTCCTTTTCATTCACCAAGTCATTTTGTACAGTATATTAAACTATATTTCAATTGCAGTAAGATTGCAATTGTCTCAGTACTCCCTGCACTACTGGTAAACATGACAATGTAGCTACTTATATAATCTGAAGTTGTTATACATAATGCCTTACATTATTGTATATTATTTAAATAGAAAATCAACTCCTCCCAAATGTAAAAGCATCTAATTTTTTTTTTTAAGTTTTTTTCAAAAGTATTTGTAATTCCGATTACAATTTATTTGCCAGTAATGTAACTGATTACAGTTTAAAAAATGTATCTGATTACTGTAATCAGATTACTTGTAATTGGTTACTCCCCAACCCTGGTCAGGAGTTAGCTAACATTAATTCCAATCAATGAGACAAGTTTGGAGTTGTTGGTTAGAGGATCCGTGCCATGATGTGCCTGATGTGTTCAGTGCATTGAAAAAAGTGATCTCATAAAACCTTGCTGGAAAGGGGTTACAAAAGTATCTTCAAAATCCTTGATGTTCCTCATTCCAACATAAGACACATTGGGCCCTATTTTAACGATCTGAAACGCAAGTATCAAACGCAAAACGCAAGTTACATTGTGGGAGGGTCCCGGGCGCTGTTGCTATTTTACCAGTGGAATAAATGATTCTTGCGCCCGACGCATATCTAAAATGGGTAGGTCTAAAGTAGCTTCATTAGTCATAGGTGTGGTTTGGGCGTAACGTGCAATAAACCAATCAGATCGTCATCTCACATTCCCTTTAAGAGCAGGCGGGCTTGTTCCATTGCGGATTGCTATTATAACGGCGATTTTCTATTGAATGTTTTTTTATTTTTTTTATTTAACCTTTATTTAACCAGGTGGGCACGTTGAGAACAATTTCTCATTTAAAACGGCGACCTGGCCAAGATAAAGCAAAAAGGTGCAAGTACAGACATAGTTACACATGAATACAAATACAATTTTTATTTTTACAAAATGTAAATAAAGAAATGTCACAAGACAGCCTACTTTCCGATGTTTTGGACTCACTCTCACTGAATCACGAGGTTATGAATGCATGGTAATATTTTTGCAATGTAGTCTAACATTGAGAGATTACTCTTCTGTCAAATAAGCTTTCCACTCCCGTTCTGCATTTCTGGGAATTTAAGTGGCTGGCACGCATTTCAACATCACATCTCCTGAAGTCCTCTAATATTTCCTAATTAATGTCATCAACACATCCATGATTCATGGAAATGTTGCGTAAAATACAAGCCACAACGAATGCTCCGACTTCAGTAGTGTACATGTTCTATCCAAACACCTGACGCGCATTTTCAATGTGCCAAATGTTCGTTCAATTAGGCTACACTGCGTGTTTGTGTGTGTTTTTGATTAAACAGCATTTTACGCACTTGCTGGCATCATATATTGTGTCATCATTAACCATGTATTTAACGGATAACTGTTGTCCCCTTCACAGCCACCCATCCAAGGTGGGATTCCTCATGGAAAAGTTGCCATAAATGAGTCGTGGCTTGAGCCTCAGCAATTCTGAGTAAAGAAATGGGTGATCGCAAATTACGTGTGTATACTTGTTGATTGAATGGGTTCCCTTGAGGTTGATGTATATCAGTGCAAATAAATCATTATGAATAATTTGAGTAAATGTGTACACTGGTTACCTATTTTTCACATTTTCGGACATCACAATGACTTCCTTGTGTGGAAATATTTTCCCTTCTAATTATGTATTGCAATAATAAAGAACTGCTGCATTTGTGTAGATGAGAGGAGCAAAGTGAATGCGTGTTGTGCACACGCTACATTATGGTTAAGCATGCGCCCTTAAAATAGCATATGAATAACACGCCACTGACTTTAAACCAGGTTTTTCCTGGTCAGTGGCGGAATTGTTTTCGGGGACTGCAAGATAGCACCAGGGAACGTTTGCGCCGGAACACGCCTCTTCTTTTCGCTGAACCACCCAACGAACGCAAGTTCATTCCCTAATTTACCGACGGGCGTCTGTGGAGGGAAAAGTCCCATATGCGTCGGGTGTAAGATAGGAATGATACATGCGTTTGTGTAAAAAGTCAATTGCTCTGGGTGTAAGATAGGGCCATTGACTATAATACAGGTTTATTTTCTCCCTAGAAGTAGCTGTCCTGCAAGAATGACTGGAACAGTACAGTGCATAATTCTCAGCTAGGTTAAGTAGAATCCTAATGTTAGCTGATGTCTTACATAGATTTCTATGCTAACATCTCTGCTGATGAATCTATGATATGTAAAACACTAATCAAGAATGGATTTCATGGGAGTAAACCATGGAGGACGCCACTGCTGTCCAAAATAAATATTACTGCAGCTCTGAAGATCGCAGCCTCTGGATTTTCCACTGTGTGACTAGCAAAAATATTCAGTGGACAGATAAAACAAAATGTGAGTTGTTTATAAGGAACACACAACATTACATGTAGAGAAGAAAAGACCCAGAACACCAACCGCAAAACCTCATTCAAACTTTAATATGTGGTGGAGGTGCTATCATGGTTTGAGGCTGCTTTGCTGCCTCTGAGCCTGGGCAGCTTACTAGCTTTGATGGAAAAATGAATTCCCAAGTTAATCAACACATTTTGTAGGAGAATGTAAGACCATATGTCTGTCAATTGAAGCTAAACAGAAGTTAGGTAATGCAATGTCAACAACACAAAGCATAGAAGTAAAGTGACAACAGAATGGTTTCAACTAAAGAAAATCCCTCAACCTTATTAAGATGCTGTGGCATGACTTCAAGAGAGCAATTCACACCAGACATCCCAAGAATATTGCTGAACTGATACAGTTTTGTAAATATGAATGGTCCAAAATAACTCTTGACTATTGTGCAGGTTTGATCCACAACTACAGGAAACATTTGGTTGAAGTTACTGGTTGAGGCTGCCAAACAAGTTTTAACCTGTTATTAAATATATTTTTCTACCCTGCAATGTGAATATGTGCACCATGTGTTCAATAAATACATGTTATGTATAATTGCGGGTGTGTTATTAGTTTAAACTTAGTTTAAACTGTATTTGGAAATTGTTATGACTTGATGATCAGATTGATGCTGAAATCTAGATAATCCCAAGTGATTCACATATTTCTTCTTCCAACTTTATACAAAAGATAAGTTTTAATTTATACCCCGGATGGTTTTAAAGAACAGAAAACACTTCCCTGTTTTCTGACCAATGGCATTAATTAGAGGGTAGCCTGCATGTGCCTAATCAAGTCACTGTACCAGCTGGCAATAAACACTTCACAACTTTTTACTTGATCCAACGGTCAAAAGTGCACATAAGGAACAGAGCACCATTTGAGGAACATTTGGTATGTCCAATGTAACGCTAGACATAACATCTGGATTGCTCTTATGATCTTTATGCTGTCATATCCATTTCGCCGTGACATCTGTCCGGTGGGAGAAACATTCAACACTTGCTTTATTGCCAAGCAGTACATTTACATTCATGTAACTTAGACATAAGCCAATGTAGTACATTTACATTCATGTAAATTAGACATAAGCCAATG
>JACXGM010001012.1:0-40717 GCA_016801145.1 Umbra pygmaea | reverse complement strand
GCCAAGCAGTACATTTACATTCAGGTAACTTAGACATAAGCCAATACAGTACATTTACATTCATGTAAATTAGACATAAGCCAATGCAGTACATTTACATTCATGTAACTTAGACATAAGCCAATACAGTACATTTACATTCATGTAAATTAGACATAAGCCAATGCAGTACATTTACATTCATGTAACTTAGACATATGCCATTGCAGTACATTTACATATATGTAACTTAGACATAAGCCAATGCAAGACATTGCAGTCAGGTCATGCAATGCCATTTGCATGTTTTTGTCGAAACATCTGAATGATTGTGAATCTGAAGATGAATGGATACATAGATCCATGTAACAGTTCAGAACATTTGAAATGATTTATTTTTCCCAAACACATGTTTTACTATGAACTAATACGGCTATACAAATAAGGATGAAACTGACTATGTGTTTGAAGATGAAATAATATTGGTTTGCCGTGTGACAGAATAGTATAGGGCGCATGTGGTATGCACTGTCCAGACTGAGGAACATCTCAGGTTTGGAACAAACAGTAGTTCCTCCTTAATTGGGGTGAGATCTGGGGCTTTGAGGGGGCCAAGAAGGGACCCGCATCCCTCTCGTTCTCCTCCAGAATCGCTTTGGCACCAGAGGTGCTTTTGATGTGTGCTTTGGCTCTCTGAGTCCTACTTTGGAGTATGTTCTTGGGAGACCATCGGTTACTTGCCTCCAGGCAGAATCTCAATCCCTAGGATCCTGGGCCTCTTTGATGAAATACTTTCGGGAGCTTCTAACCCCACTGATGCCCGTGCGTGCCCCCACCTTTCTCCATCTACCCCCCACTACTCTCTCCTGCTCTCTCCTCCGTCCTCCCCTTGCTCCTCAGAATCTCTTTCTGAGACTCATATAACAAGGTCTTTATCTCATCCTAGTCCAGGCCAGATGAGCTCAAACCTTTTACAAACAGAGAGGGGAATCTGTCTGTCTTCCAGGGCACCTATAATCTGGGTACACATCACCTAATGGTTGGGTTTGTTGTTGTTCCTGTTTGGTTATGCATTGTCTATGTTCTATCGAGTTTTACCTAAATGTCCTCCTTAATGCTCCTTTTGAACTAAATATTGTGTTTTGTTCAGCATAAATCTGGATTAAAAGGAGTTTGCACCTACAGTAAGTTCTGTATTTGGGTCCATGTTGTACAGGCACTCCATGTCCTCATCTAAATAGGAAACATTGTTTGATCAAGCCAGTAATAAGTCAATATTACCTGGTCTACAAAGAGAATCTTGACACTTTCTGAGATGTTAATTTACAATGCATGAAATAAATATTTTTTGTGAGTCAGACATGTAATCGGATGGTCACCGGTTCTATTCCCGATTGTAGTGATGGGCATTTTAGACTTCATTACTGCTCTTCAAGCAGCAGGATCAAGCTGTCAACACAAACTCAGAATTTACTTTGCAAAAGGTAAGGCCGACACTGATATTTGACACATTGCAATGCATTTCAAAAATGTAATGATGGGCATTCAAGACTTAATTTCCTTTCTTCTAGCAGAAATATATTGCGTTGACAGCAGATAGATTTTTTTATTTCCAAATAAATGTCATTTTTAAATGCATTGCAATGTGTCAAATATCAGTGATGGATTTTATTTAGCAAAGTAAATTCTGAGTTCATGTTGCCAGCTTGATTCTTCTGCTTCAAGAACAGTAAAGAAGCCTCAAATGCCCATCACTACCGATTGTATATATATATATTGCCCACAATTGTGCAACTGTTTGTTTTTTCTATTCCAACTTTTAAGGGGAAGAGTGTTGTAGTTCCCCTTTATCACAATTTATGCTGTTGAAATTTCTGCCTCTGGGGAATTTGCAGGGGCCAGCATGGCCATAACGCAATGGCAGAGCTTGCCTGGGGCAAACCTTCATCATTATCAAGATGTCCCAGTTAAGTACATCAAGTGCATTTCTGTGGCATCTCCACTTCAATGACAGTGACATACTGTGCTTTTCTGATATGCAAGTAAATACAATGATAATAGGCTGTGGCTCACAATAGTGTATTTCCTTTATATGAATGCACTACACCAAAAGTAATGTACTATATAGCAAATGGGGGTTAGTTAAAACACAGACCCAGACCACTGGACAACATGATCTCTTTTGACCACACGCACACACAAGTCAAATGCTGCTCCAACGATTAACCTGTGATTCTCAATAAACCCCCACCTTTTCATTGATTGATGCAGACCTCTGTAGGCTCTTTTTACTACATAATTTCCCTGTTTATTGATTATGTATATTGATCATACCTAACCACACAGGAAAGCTCCTTACCCTGCTATTCGGTCTCATTCAGAATGCTGTAACCCAGGGGACCATTTTTCCACGCTCCTACTCATAAATCGACAGTTTCCCGATTATAAGTAGCTAGAACCACCACATAGGCTAAATACCCATCCTTCATGAGTTTATACAGAAGAAAACCCAGGGCATGTGACCTAGTTGTTGATTGGCTGTTTTATCAGGTGAAATGTATGCTGTCAGATAACTCGTGCAACTATACTGCAGCTGTTTATCAAGGTATATCTCAAACATGGATATCAAACATACTCCTCAAATTAATGTTGAAACATTTAGGACACTTTTGAGGTGGATTTTTCATGGCTCTAACAGTACAGATACTTGAGACAGGATGGTCACGTATTGCAAAGCAGAGGACAGCTGGTTTGAGTCCAGAGTGTTGGAGTTGAATGGTAAAGGAACAGGGAGCAGTGGCACACCCAGAAAATGTTTCATAGGGGTGGCCAGATGGGGCCACTGAAAATCTTGGGGTGGCACACCAAAACCAAAAGCCATAATTGAATTTCAGGAATTATATTATGCTGTTGTAGTATATGGGCAAATATATGGGAATAATATGAGAACTAAGGTATCACATTCTAATAGAGCGTTTTTTAGTGCGTCTAACGCATGCAATATATGTGATTTTACAAACCGCACAACCCACCTGTGTGGTATACGTAGGTGTGCGTTATATGAATTATTTATTACACCAGACAGAAATACACTATGTTTTTGGTTTCAGTGTTTCTTGCTTCTGCAGGATGCAACTGCCTATGTCAATGATACCGACGTATGAATCGATCAAAGTAGCAAGCATGAAGATGACTTAGTTGCACATGTCATTTGCTACAAATAAATATATATTAAGTAAAAATCCAATCGATATTTTTTCATTTTTTACAGTAATTGTCTACCTTAGAAAAGAACTGTATTTTTTTCTCGTCAGCTTCCTTTCCTTCTTTCTTCCATTCCCCCACTGCGGTCTGACCAACATTAAATTCTTAATTAGCAGTCATCTAGCTCTTCTTCTTAGCATAATGTATCACTAGTAACTTAAAATCAGCCGTGTAAAATTTTGTTTAACTATATTGAAAGGCAGAATGTAATACACAAGCTTACTTTAAATGTTGTGTGCTTAATCCAATTAGCACCACCAATATGTGCACGTTATATGCGAGTGAGCATTATACATGTATGAATAATTTATTAGATAAAATTGAATATTTGCATGCTATACAATGGTACACGCTACACACAAGTGTGTGTTATATGCACTAAAATACGATACTTTGGTTTCTTATTTTACAGTTAATGTTACTATTATCTGATATGCATATACTAATACCGGTAAAGTTAACATTTTGAGTTCCATAACGATCCTGTTTTTATGTTTTATGTATCTGTATATAAAAGTGTTAGCTGGTTCATTGTTCTTCAATTAGGTTAGTTGTCCTTTCCCTTAAAAATACAGCACAACTACACAGCTTCAATTGCTGTCTTGCAGACAGTTTATATCAAATAATTTATATCACATAAATTATATTTTTATTGTTGTGGTTGCTTTTCCTAATGTTTGTATTTTATATTTCTATTTTCTGTATATGTCTTTATTGTTGTAATACAGGGCTCAGCTGTAAAAGAGATGACATGGGTACAAAAAAGTTTCAAGGGGGACAGTGCAGGGGCCATGGATTGTATCAAGGTGGCTGTTGCCCACCCGCACCCCCTTGGTGGAATCTCCCTGACAGGGAGGTGCAAAGCAGAAATCTGATTTATAATATTAATTTTTATACTCTCTGCCATTAATTCCTACTTGTAGAAAGACTGTTATGAAATAGCTTAATTGAATTTCATGGTGAACAAATATAGAAGTCCACTAAGCCCTAAAATATTTGATTGGTAAATTAAATACCTGTGTCACACAATTCAGATCAGAGCTGAGCATGTTGGTGAGCTACAGTCCAGGTCGTGTGAAAAAGGCAAGGACATATTATTATCTTTTTTTTACCAGGCATGTTTACTAAGAAACCATTCATATTTCCAGCAATGACCTGGGAGCAATAAGGGTTAACTATTCTGCTCACGGTCAGAACGACAAAGCTTTCACCTTGGCATTTGACCAATTGAACCGGGGCTGTATGGACACCAAAAAAATGCTCTAACCACTAGGTCACCTTGCCACTCCAATTAAAAACTCCTACTTTACAAAATATCATTCAAAATGAAATGTTCAGTTGTTGTTTTTCATTAAATACCAAAATACTATTTAATACCATCTATCCTTAATAATTTGCACTGTGCAGTACTAATATAATGCAGAATGTATTACTTTTGTGATAATTATTCATAAACCCAATTGAAATATGTTTAGTGTGGCCTACAAGTGCTGACTATGACTAGACTAACAAGATAAAAAATCCCAAACGTCATCCTAAGGAGAATATAGTTATAAGCTAGACGTGTATAGCCTAAGTATTTGTAAATCCTTGCAATTGTGCGGGACTGGTAGCCGACAACGTTCTATTCGTTCTACACCACCTCAGGAAACTGCGGCCCGAAGCAGTGGAGACAGGGAGGGAGGGGGAACTGGAGAATAGAGAGAGAAGAGGCAGAGAGCGAGGGAGCTCAATCCGAAGGGAGGAGTCAGGCAAGGGAAAGAGCAGCTGGAGTTCCACACTTCGCCCTCTTCTCCCCGAAAAGCATACTTAATACAATAACAACAGACCACACGTTTTATGTGAACACTTATGTTTTCTTCATCATACAGGTTTTTGAACTGCTATTGGCAGGTATGTAGGGAGGTTCACGGCGTTAGCTCAGTGTTCGCTCTATTCAGCAAACTGTGAGAGGGTGAAAGACGCGGTGAGAAGGAAAAGTCTGGCAGGAGCGGTTTTGGAGTTGGAGTTGCAGCGTAAAAAGTCTCACAAGCAACTCCAGAGCGCTACAACATCTGTAACAAGCTGAAACATTTTTCACATTCGAGGAGAAGACAGAAAAGACCAAGAATTATAGGAGGGGAAGCATCCTTCTAACACGTAAGTGCAAAAAACACGACGAAGCATTATGAACTGTTTCATTTGAACCCTTTGCTCTTTGCTGGCTTTAAAAGTTTTAGAGAAAACACGACATAGGCCTAATTCAAAAAAACTGTCAGAGGTATCACGTTTCAAATAAGATGGAATTTCATAGAAGTTTATAAATCGCAGGCGGTTGATATAAAAAGAATTATAAGAACACGTCTTATTTCAAAATAGTCCTAAAGCAACATAGGTTACATGACTTTATACACATTATAACATATTAGTTAAATGTAGGGTCATATTTTTCTCGATTCTTGTAACTTTCCTTTAAAAAATAATTTTCCAAACTTCGTTGATAAAGTTTCTTAGAATGTGATATAAACTCGCACAGTCCATTCAACTAAATGGTTAATATTTCCATAAAACATACATTAGTGGTGCAACCTTTCAAGTTGTGTGTTTGAATATATTTGTCTGCAAAAAGAATTGCACTGTTTAGTGTGGCTTGAAACGTTGTTTGGAACTTCTACTGCAGACACAACTTTGAGGACTTTTGAAAAAAAACGCACGGGGGCATAGCCTACACGCGATCATATTTCAGCTCCAGCCAAACCGTGTCTGTTATCGATTCGGTCTCTCATCCATTAGCGCATACATGACTATGATTTATTTAGAACGACTGTAATTTTTGGACGACCACAATTGTTTAGACTCAACTATAGTCTATTCAGGCATACTTAGGCTGTTTTAGTTAGCAATTTGTAGGTCTATTTCGATCATTAAAAATATAAATCTAGCAAGAAAAATAGTGCCTAGTCTAGGCCCAAATTGGACTTTCTTGACACTGGGCACAGCTGAAAGACTTGGCCCACATGCAGTCTACGAGAATAAAAAAGCAATTCGTTATTTCATATTTGCAAATTAAAAGTTAGAATTAGAAAATTCTTTTTCTGAGTAATGTTTATATTCACACCGCCACATTGGGCTAGATTTTGACTCTGTCCATTTTGCCTGATTATATAATTAACTTTAATGTTCGGTCTGTATTTTGATTTATCTCTATATATATATGTATATTGTTTAATATTTATAATAATAATAATAATAATTATTATTATTTTTCTGGGTTTATTTTTTGGTGAGGCCTGAGTTTAATGGCAGCGCGCCTCCACATGTGGAGCTATTTGTTTTAAACTTTTCCTTCTGCTTAGCCAGCTGTTCCACATTTTATGTGCTTGTCGGGCTTGCTGTGACTGACTGGTGGACGTTTGTGTCTCTGGTTTCACGTCGCTATACAAACGACAAGGGTTCGAGGCGTTCATCCGTGCGGTGATGGCTCAGCCAAACCTTTGACACTTGGCAAATTATTAACAGAGATCTAGCTGCGTTGATGAACGATCAGTAAGATTTGAGTGTAAAAAAATAGATGTTAAGTGTTTGTTCAAATACAACTATTTTTATTTTTCTGGTTATGATTATGGTGATCTGGACTGGACTGCTAGTTTCAGGCCCATTTGAAAAGCTGCCTTCTGCTGTTTTTTAAATAGTGTTACGTTTTAAGGAAAGGAATAACTAAATTTAGAATATATAGTATACTGTTTAAACAATGTTTTTAAGTGTCATTTTGTGTTTTAAACATTTTTTTGTCAAATACTTATTAAGGCTACTGACGAATCATTGAACAATTTTAAATTGATAATGAACACATTTTTATGAAAATGATTTTGTGTTCTAATAAAAATCTATAATCCTTTGTTTAGTATAATTTTAAATATCGTATAACATAATTGTTCCTAATACAAATGTGTGTTTGGTGGGCTATAGTATTATGGTGTATTTAAGTCCTTATCTACCCCCAAAACGAACTCTAAAAGTAATTTTCTTCTAAATTTCTTTTGACTTTTAGATGTGTATTACAATAAATAAAAACAAAGTTTTTGGCATGTACGCGACTTGATTTTATATGCTAGTTCAATAACGCATATATGCATTTAATGTATATATGTATTTTATTTAGATATTTACTACAAATACATTCAAATGTATATATATATGACATATTTTCTGTTATTCTTTATCTAATTGTAGTGATTGATTGTTGACAGAGATCTTTACGACAGAGTGCATTTTTCCTGAAGAATGTGTGATTGCTTACCCCCAGATTTAATGATCACAAAGCAACATTAAATGTAATTATATTAAATTGAGCTCTATTTAGCCTTAATGGATGGCTGATATTTTCCATGAGAAAATGATGCTCTGAAGTAACAGCAATTGGCTGTAAGTACATGCATATAATAATGTGTTTGGAGCGGCAGATATTTTACGATTTAATCATTAAATATGAATGATATCTGATGAACACACTCAGTACTATAAATATGTATGGTGTTTCTGTTTTACAATATCCTACATATAGCAGAATAGAGCACTACTAGGGCCTGCAGTCTAACATGAACAGGTGCAATTTGATAAAACGAGGACCGCGTATCATAAATGATTCAATAACAATGATAAATAGGTACAAACAATGTTTAAGATAATAATCCGGTATTTAAAAGAGGAGTCCTGATTTTTTGCCCCCTCTTTTTTTTCGCCACCATTGAAGATGAATCAATGCCCATCTGGTGAAGGGGACAATCTGTAACTCACAGTGCTGCGGATGAGGAAAGCAACTTACAGATAACCTTTATCCCTCCCAATGTAACCTTCCTCAGCCGTCAGAAAACGGAGCAGTCCTTTATCTCTACATTAGCACACCTTTACATTCAATTATGCATAGCTGTGAGGGGAAAGAATACACCAGGCAGCGAACACTGGTGACCTTTCCAACCTCCCCAAAATAAGGCCTGTCAAACAAGCACATGTTAATGCGCAAGATGACACACTATTACCCTCTTAAGTCACTCTCCCCCACGTCCTTGGCACAGCCCCCTTAAATCCACAGTCTTAGGCATACACTGTTCTTATGCCACATTACATCCTAGAGTACCTGTTATCAAGTGTGTGTTAACAAGGCTCTGAATGATTCCTGTTTTTGTGCTAATTGCCCCATAGAAAAGCATTGAATTTACTGAGTGATTTGTTATGCAGAGTTCATTTGAGGGGATTTGTTTTTTTAAATTGAAGATAGCATGCACAAGGCCTTTACATTGAGGGTTTGTTGTGGTGTACGTGTGTGCCAGGTATAGAGGGGGATATGTGTTGCAGTATTTTCAGTCACTTGTGTTACTATGAAAAAAGGTTTATCAGATTGTCTTTTATAGGAGGCTCAACTCTCCAGCGGAATGCCGAGTCCTTACATCCCACAAGCTAAAGCTCACATAAGCAGGTGAAGTGAGGCGGGCTACAGCAGCTATTCAGAGCATGTTGGGCAGAAACAAATAAACACACTCCCTCGATGGCTGCCCTCAATCGATGTTTACAATCTTTCCCCAAAGAGATGGGCTAATGCTGTCGCTGCCCCATGAGGATAGTGACTACATGAAATAGCTGGCATCAAAAAAAGGAAACCCCGACTTTGATGATTCACCACTTTGATATATTGACATCAAATGGAAAAGACAGTTCAGGTACAGACAGAGAACCTCAGTCAGAGAGATTGAGTAAAAAAAGGACTGTCAGATGAAGTGACGTGATCGCGCGAGCGTCTCCTTCACCTCCTTGTGGTAAAAGAAAAAAAGTCAGGGCCCCAGATCAACTTCGCCGCCGATCGTAGGCCGCGTCAAAATTGTCCGGATCCATTTGCGTGCGAGCTGGCGGGAAGAATTGAGGGAGGACAGGCAGGCGGGTATGCAGCACGAGGGGCTTCTCCTTGGCCCTCCTAATCCCCAGGCCCAGTCATCCCTTCAGGGCATGCCTTAGATCTGGCTCTCCCAGCTTTCTGCGCGGATGTACCCGGACGATTTAATATGCTATGTGTTCCTTCCAACCCAGTTCACCTCTACCTCGACCAGTAGCGTCCCCGAATGAGACCCACCCTCTCCCCACACTCTCAGCTTCAAGGAGCCCCACTAAAGCCACCTTTCACTGGGCTTATGCCTTTGCACAGAGGGGGGGAGGACGGATGATCTGATGAAGTGCGTGTGGCGCGGAGTAGTATGATGACATGTGTATTTAAATAACCCCTCCAACACTAACTTCACACCGGCTTACCAATGTATTCTTCCTCCATGTTTTTGTTTAAAAATGTTTAAAAATGCAAATGCACCTAGGCAAACCATATCCCTGTAACAGATACATTTTAAACACACAAACACGGTATCGTGCAAACAGCAGGTTGTTTTTCTCCAGGAAATACGAAATGGGATATATAAAAAAAAATCCAGAGCTCAAGCTGCTTTAGAAGAAAGTCAGACTGCTGTTTTCATTTTTTCTCTGTGGGCTTTGGCCTCACGGAATCTCGGACTGGACCTGCCAATTATCCTGGCCAATGAGCCTCCCTGTGAGATAAAAAGAGAGAGACTGAGAGAGAAAGAAAGATAGTGAGATAAAAGACAGAGATACAAATGAATTTGTGCAACAACAACAAAAAAGTGAACTATTCCTGACTCCCGGGCCAAAAACAATATAAACCCCACCACGTCAGCGAGTGTCTGGCTTTTTATTTTTTTAAACCACTCAAGTACAACCAGGAGTACAAACGGCATCAGGTCTCGCCTGAGTGACGGCGGTCGCCTAGCGCTGCTGCTCTCTTTACCCTGAGCCGGAGCGTATGACGCGGATGCTGTGTGATGAATGGCAGCCGGATTTGAAAGTGGGTCGTTTTGTCTGCGGCATTGCAGTGAGATGCTGGCCTAAGTTTGGCCTGGGACGGGTTGTTTGTAGATCCCAGGGACGGGGCTGTTACCTCAGTCGTGGTATTGTGTCAGGGGCTTGACGGGAGCTGGTTGTGGCACCCGTAAGGTGGGTCCGCTTTCTCTCTCTCCTCGTCCAGGGACTGTGGTGACGGCTGAGGGACAGATGAGGCGCTCTGCTCGCCTGGAACAATGATCTGTCGTTTCCCTCTTGTGTTTGTGTGGAAATGCCATGAGTCTAGCTGCTGCACTGATACACACACATTTGCCCAAGTTCAGGCAGGCTCGCACATACACATGCACACACGCACACACACACGCACACACACAAGAAAAGTACTGCATGAGAGGGGAATTTAATAAAATACAACAGTCACTGATTACTACATTTATAACTTGTAAGGAAAATTCATATATTTGACCCCAAATGCGCATGAAAAAAAACATACATTATATATATTATATTTGTTCCTTGCCCAGCTCTTTAGTTTTTTTCTCATATCAATTTCCTAAATAGCTGTTTGAAATTCTTTAGTCCCATAGCTGTTTGGTTGCATACCTGCATGATAAAAGTTGTTTTATTGTGCATGTGTTTCCGGTGCACCATGCTGACATGGTTATCTGTATTAACCAGTTGGCCCTGTGGGTCTTCAAGAAAAGCCCCGGGGACCGAGGAAGAGGAGCGGGACATTGTTTGAATGTTGAATGCAAATCCCAAGGTTAATACCTGAATAAGGTTCAAGACCGACTTCTCCCTCTTTTCGACAAACATGTTTAAATGAGTGCCTCTTCCCCTCTTGGCTGCCATGTCCTGCATTCTCTACACTCCTTTACTTCCGTTCACTGTGGCTGGGGGGCTCCGACCCCAGTTCCCCTCTTCTCTAGGGGCCAGTGGGCTCTCTTCTGCAAGTGAATGCTAACAGGGCCTGCCTGTAAGACAAATAATGCCTCATCTTAGAAAAACAAAAGGGGGAACTCTACTATCGGAGCAAATTTTCTTGCCCGACCTGAAAGGAGGCCTCTTTTGTCAAGGCGGCATTTGAAGACTAATCGTTTTTTTCTCATGCAAAGCATGCTGTTTTAAGAGCCAGAGAGAGGGAGAGGGAGAACCAGAGAGGAGAGGGGCTGTGTTTTTTTAACAATACTCCGCAGGGAGTGAGGCACAGCGGTTGGGGGGGTGCAGGGTTTTATGAGTGGGGGACTATCCTTTGCTTCTTTTTTAGACAAAGCCCAGTTCCTTGCAGGGTTGAAGGAAGAGAAGTGGGCAGTGAGTGTGGAGGGGGGGTTCCAAGAGTTTTAATTCTTTGAAAAGAGAGTGGGGGGGCGTTAGCAGTTTATAATGTCATTCTGTCATCAGGGCCCCCCTACCTGGCAGAGGAAACCTCAGGGCGGGCCCCAACTCCAACCAGCTTGGCCTGAGGAAAAAAGAGAAAAAGAAAAATATCTAAAGAGTCACAGAAATACACGTGTATATAGGGCGTAAAACGTCATTGGCTATTCTCGTTCTGCCTGGTATTTTTATAAAGGAAGTCACTGCGCTTTGGAAATGTATCTTATTCATGAAGGACAAGAAGCCAGGCCTGGACTTCTCAAAGAATTAATTATGCTCCCCTTTTCCCAGAAGCCTCGCTGCTCCTCAGGTCCCAGCCACAGCTCGGAGGATGCTGAACGTGTCGCATCGTGTCGCGCGACAATGTAAAGCCTCCCTCAGCGAGTAGGGGAGTGCGAAGGGTTTCATTTGTCAAAAGGTGCTCGGCTGTTTCTTCTCCACCCCCCCCTCCCCAACACTTTCCCAGGTCTGTCCCAAACTCATTGTCTCAGCTAAGGCAGGACATTAGTCACCGCAGCCCTGGTGGAGCCCGCGGGGCTGTGGGACTAACCAACGCTGCTCTGGAGCAGGGACCCGCTAAGTCAGACAGCGAGAGAGTGAGAAGAGAGAGGCGAGGAGCGAGGGAGAGCGTGTGAATGACAGAACAGGCAGAAAAAGCAAGGGAATGAATGAAAAAGGGGGGAGAAAAAAGGGTGAGAGTGGATGTGTGTTGGCGAAAGACAGAGAGAGAGAGAGAGAGAGAGAGAGAGAGAGAGAGAGAGAGAGAGAGAGAGAGAGAGAAGAAGTTAAAGGTGTGGAAGTCTACACTGCTACCTCAAGGCTCAGTGTGTAAGCCCCTGTCTGCCCCCCAAAGCTGCTTTCACAAAGAGATTTACAAGACAGGTCTCCGGTGTGCTGCTTTCCCGCCCTGCATCGAGAGTGTGTGTGTGTGCGGGCGTGTTTGAAAGTGTGTGTGTATTTCTCAGAAACTGGGTTAAATGTGGACTGTAAGAAGACATGTTTTTCCTGTTTTCTAAATTATCATGGAAAGGTTCTCCAAAAGTGAGTTCTAACTGGTTCTAACTGGTCAGTGCCAACAACGACCAGGGGAGGGCATTTTTCTTATTCTAACCGATGGAGTCATGACAGGGTGTTTGGAGGTTACCTTTGGTGTGTGTGTGTGTGTGAATAAGAAGAGATTGTGTGAGAGTGTGTGTATGTGAGTGAGTCAAGGAGAGTCAGCAGTCACAAATCACTCGTAAAAGGTATCCCGTTAGCTTTTGGAATTATTTATAAAGCTTGGTTTTTGTGTGGCTCTCTAAGTTCCTGTCTCATTCCATTACTGCCTGTACCACCTTTAACACCAAGCACACTCTCTGCCAGTCTACTGAGAGTCATACTCTGGTATTATAGAGCTATACATCATGATCTATCACAGTCTAACTTTGAAGACTAGAGCTGATAGCCGGTACAGTCCACAGCCTCAACAAATGTTAATATAGAATCAATTTAGACTTTAACAAATAAAATGAAAAGAAATATATTTTATCCTGGAGGGTTTTTACAGGATACAGTCCATGATTCAGCAGTAGGTGTTTCAACAGCTGGACCAGATAAGTAATGTGAATAGTGCTACTGAAAAGTCTAAATTAGCCACTCCACAGTCTCAATGAGTGCTTATCTAGAATAAGTTTAGCCTATTTAGATCATACAGAATTTGATTATGAAAATGTACAGTGAGATCTAATCTGAGATCAACTCACGTACTCTGTTTCAATCAATCAAATTTATTTTATAAAGTGTTTTTTACAGCATCAGTTGTCACAGTGTGCTTTGACAGATAACCATACTAAAACCCCCAAGATCAAACAACAAAAAGTGATGCACAGTGGCTAGGAAAAACTCCCTACTAGGTGGAACCTAGGAAGAAACCTAGAGAGAGGCCAGGCTCAAGGGGGTGGCCAGTCCGCTTCTGGCTGTACCGGGTGGGGAATCTGAAGGTACATTGTATTAAGGTCATATTGTTTATCAGTGTTTGTACGGCTTCAAGAAGGACAAACTGCAACCCTGATGAAGCTGTAACATCAAAATGTTACTCACTACTGTTATGCACCTTTTCAATTAAATTATTATCTTAAAAGACATCTGTGTCACACCGGCAATCTTTTTTTCTTTCGACATAAAAAAACCTTTGGGACAAGAAATCCTCTAGTTACATTGTTTTGTAATATTCTACTTCTAGTGACAAGCCCAATTTTTTAAACTTTGAAGAAAAACACAAAGCTAGACTGACCATCATATTGGTTTGATTACACTGTTAATCCACTAGGTCTGTGTGGAAGGTTTAGTTCGCTTCAGATGGTATGTTAATGTTGCTTTTATTGAAACAAGCTGGGATGTGATTATGCTTCAACTCCGCAGATATGAGAAGAGCACTGAGCTAGTTTCTCATTTCTCCTCCCGGCATAGAGATCAATGCAAACCAGCTAACACACCTTAATAAGCCATTAACAGATACATGGTGAAAAACATTTACATACATCAACCCTTAAACTGATAATGCAGGTCTATAACCTAGAGGTTAGGGTTATTGTGTTTGTGAGTAATGTGCTTGGCTGTGTTTCTGTGTGTGTGAACAGTTTTTACTATATACAAAAGTGTCCCCATTTAGGTAACGTTGAAGTATATGTGTGTAAACCTGGAAGAGAACTCTCCCATTGCTGACAACCAAAGCCTTGTTTCCAGTTGTGGTTTAACTTGAAGTTCAGGTAGCTGAAAATTGACCTTATCAGATATTTATGTAGTTGGTACAGTATATATGAACTATTATAAACCGGGAACTTCAAATCCTGAGGACTGATTGGGTGACAGACATGATTGATGATATAACATCACATTTACTGCCATAATTGCATTCTTAACCCAGTTTATAATAGAAAAAAGGAGCCGTCTCCAGGCAATCTGCATTGTGTCGTACTTAAAAAAATCTCCTAAATGTGGCATTTTGGCCATATACCACACCCCTTCTTGCCTTATTGCTTAACGTGTTTAAACTTGAACAATTATTTGTTTGTTTCCATTATTATGATTGCACCAGATGCGTTGTTATTTACGAGCCCCGTTTAAAAACGTTGGGAACTTTGTGATGTGTTCTATGTAATTCTGAGCTATTAGTGGTCCCAGTAAGGAAGCCTAAACATCTTAATTCAGTGTTCAGCAGAGCTGTGCGTGACAGAAAACGTGACAGATCACTGGTAAACATGCAAAAGGTTTTCAAGTGCCACGTTACTAATGAAGGTTACTGAACACGCCGAGAGATGGTTTCCAGCCTTGATCTCAATGGCACGAAGGCCCGGTCCTGTGTGATAGGTGCCAGATTTTGTAGCTGGGAGCCAGACTGTCTCTGCTTGTCAGAAAAGCGAGAGAGAACGGGAGAGAAAAAACAAAACGAGAGTGGAAAAAGAGCGGGATGATTACTGTACGCCGTTCCTCTGATCTGATTCATCACTAACTGTCTCTCCTGCAAAGGGCGAACGAATTATCCCTGTCTGAACCTCCAGCGCGGTGCCAGCTGCTCCCCATGTTTCCCAATTAACCCCCGGCGCCCGTCTAACTTGCCAATTAAATCCTCCTCCTCAACGCTCTTATTTGCGTGTTTGTCTACCAGGGCTCAATCATCATTGGTCGCCGACATAAAACAGACTAAAACAGCAAACATCTACCTGTACCTGTATCGTAGACCAACAAGAAAATAGTAAATTTGGTTTTTCTGTAGCAAAATGTAAGAAAACATTTGAGCCCTAATGAACACAATCATTCTGAGAAGGGGGAGGTGTGCGACAAGCAAGTGTGGAGAGTGTTTGTTTTAGGAGGCGTCCTAAGCGATGGCTTTACAGCCCCCAGAATTTATTTGAGGCGGCGATGCAAACAGCTGAAAGGCGTAAACACAGCCAGATGTTGTTAGCTTCCTGACTGATGACGGCTCTTCAGCCCAAGGGGGCTGCCAGTGTAATAACACGTCTTGATCCCCAAGTATATTTCTTTCTTGCTCTTTTTTTCAGGAGCCATTTTGAAAGTAAGTCAGTTGAGGCTGAAGTTTTTGTTGCACACTTGCTGTGAGTTTTATGGTAAGTCATGTGGATGTTTTGGTATATCTCATATGAGTAGTGATTTGAATGAGGTGTGTACGGTTTTCACCGGACTTGCAGTACAACACTGGGTCCTTACAACTTCAAATTCCATCTTCGCTCTGAAGTCACTCAGCAGTGTGTGTTTTGAAACACAGCACAATACTTGAGAAGACTTTAAGGCCACATTTCCTAGCTCTGGGACGTTTGTGTGTGTTTCTGAGTTGGTGAGGGTAGGTGCATTATACCACCACTGTGGGAGGGAATATGGAAACAATCCCTGTGAGACTAAGGTTGCGTGTGTGTGACTGCGTGTGTATGTGTGTGCGAGCGGGCCCTGATGGGTGGAGGGGCTTTCATGAAAGGGAGAGTGAAGTGATGTCTCCCTCTACCATCCGAGCCTTGCTGCTGGGAGACATGGCAACTGTGGGGGAGAGAGTGGAGCAGAGCTGTCTGGGAGTTTCTGACTGGGACTCCCTCTGAATGTCGACTTTCTTTGATCTAACACTTCCTCAACCATACTTCATATACGGTACAGTAGAGCACATGAGAGTACAGTAGACAACAGTACAGTAGAGTACAATAGAGTACACTGCACTTGAGTACAATATAGTAGAATACAGAAAAGTAATAACATACAATAAAGTACAGTGAAGAACTGTACAATCATCTACAATAAAGAGTGCAGTGTTACATCCCATTGTTGTAAGGGTCAACGGTTTAAGTGGGTGTGCTGCTAACTTCTGAAATAAACTTAGGCTCGCACAGACAAAAACTCAAACAATAGATTAAAGAGAACATTGGCTTTTAAATCACTCGGCATCATGGATAATTGGAACAAGCTGGTGCTGCAAGAGTCATTAAGGTTGAAATTATGTCATGTGGCCACAGCGTTTGTTTTATATGTGTGATTTATAGCTCTGTGTGGTTAAACAGCAGTTACTTAGTCGCCTCATTAAGTGAGCTCCTTCAGTTCCGTCCGCCTCAAATAATCTAGGCCCACGTCTCGTTTGCCTGTCCATCACAGCCTGTTAAAGGGCAACTGAACTCACTGATTTGACATTGGTTCCTTTTTTATTAACAAATACATGAACTATAAATTAATTTAAAATAGTTGGTTTTGAGATATGATTTGATGTGGATGTTTCCTCAGTGTGTCTTCCCTACTCAGTAACAACAAACATTAGTTGACAATGAGGTGGCTATGATAGCAATGAATATTGATCAATGTCAGACATCTGATCAGTTCCATTTTTCAGCTAATGCTACAGAAGCTCTGCAGTTGGCTAGCCTACATAGCTGGCTGTTTATTATCGTACATACATTTGGCAAATTTGACTAAGGTTTGTTTTTTAAAATGTTGAATTGCAGTTCAGTTTTACTCTTGGTGATATGCTGAATGATCAAACACAGTACTCTGAACCAGATGTGGTACTGTGGTGTAGAACGCACTCTTCATCCTGGAGAACAAGCATCCTATTAAACCGAGTCAGTGCTCAGTTTTTTTTTCCTTCTCCTTTACGGTTTATATTCTTATTCTTTTTTCCTTAATTCCTCTGTCACATTTTCATTGTAGAAGGAGTGTGATTCCAGTTTGATGACATTTTCTCATTTGGCCCTTCATCACCCCTTCGCCACTCTCTTTATCGCCAGAATGCCAGAGCAACTTCATCTCACCCACTCACCCGCCCACTAATACACTTTAAACGGTGCGGCCGCGAGGGCCCCGGATGGAGAATTAATAAGAGCCAATAAAGCACGCCGCCAGGGCACGACGAGTCTTTAAGTAAACATTATGACTTCTTTGGGGGAAGGGTCGGGTGGATGGGGGGGGCAGCGACTTGATGAATCATCGGCAAGCTCGTTGAGGGCTAATTTCTCACTTAGCCATACTGATGGGGCCTGCCTGGTGGAACTGTGTGCTCCTTGCTTTGCCTCACTGATTGTCTGCTGCATGGGACTGGTCTGATTATTGCACTGCATTATTATCATCACCCCCCAGTACCCCCGGCTGTTGTTTTACCACGGGCCCCGCAGAGGCCCCCGCTTTGCCATTAATCACTCCATTCATGTCCCTCCTCTACTCCGCTTGCTTCAGTCTGGGCTTTGATTTTTTTCACATTGCTGACAAGCGAGGATGGATGGAGCGAGATGTGGGATGGGAAAGGATACAATGATAGAAAGGTAGAGGGACAGAGAGATGGAGAGAGAAAAAGAAAACCGGCAATATGTAAAGACGAGGTGAAGACAGTGAGGGGAGTAGGGCAGCGCAACTGGAAGAGTAAGAGAGTCTAACAGGTGTGGAAACGAGAGAAGGGCCTGTTACTTTTGGGGCAACCTCTGGACTGGACATACAGATGATTAAGACAGTCAGGAAGAGGTAGTCAGACAGACAGCCAACCAGACAGACAGAGAGACAGATAAACAGGCTGACAGACAGTGTCCATATTTTCTATATTTGAGTACATTATCTTGACAACGACATCAGCTCGCTGCCACGGCACATGACTAATAAAACTAGTGGTTGCCCGGAGACACAGTATTAGAGAATGAATAGGAAGATGTGAATGAAGGTTGTGTGGTATATAAACACACCGCAGTCATCTGCAGATCTTTATTATGTAGCAGTTGTATGTGAATATTTGGAAAAGATGGCCTCATGTGTAGTAGAGGAAAAGTTATCTGGTCCCCAGGGCCGTGCAAGGAAACCCTCAAAGTGGAACCTGCTCTCTCAACAGCCTTCGTACCACCCTCGGTTTGATCCCACTCACAGCAGAATGTGTGTGTATACAATGTGTGTGTATTCAATGTGTGTGTGTGTGTGTGTGTGTGTGTGTGTGGTGTTTTGTTTTCATCAGCAAAGGAATCCCTCTGCTTTCAGTTTCCCTCTCCCTGGGGTCCTTGATCGTCTTGACGCTGTGCACACACTCGTAGGAGGAAAGGTTCGCAAGCCGAATGCGGCGTACATGTGCTCAAGCGCAGAATGGCTCATCCTATTGAATGCTGTACAGACACTAACTCTCTCATATGTGCTGAAAGATTCCATAGTAAGTAAAGGAATGTGTATGTACATTATGGCAGTTTGCAAAGTCTCCCTATGGGCGAGAAGCCCACATACATTACTAACCTCACTCCATTCTTCCACTACAAGTTCCGTGCTAACGCTTAACCTCATTTTTACAGTGGTTCAAAGGCCGAAAGCAGTGAAAGCATGTACTTAAATACCCAGTTAAAATGAATGGCTTGGAGTAGAGGCAGGCAGCTAATTTAAAATTAGAATTGATGTGGCATTGAAATCAAGATACAATGTTTAGGGTGTTATATTTTCCTAGACTTATTGTGTTCACACATGCATCTCGTGCTTCAGGTCCTCCTGAGCTATGAGCAGTTAGATTTGGAGATGTTATTCTAGGCGGAAATCATAGTTTAGGGACATATCTTAAAAAAGTTAAAGTATATGTTTTATTTCTTTAGCTACTTTGCCATGTCAATCGCTAGATTCTCGTTTGAAACAAATAGTGGAATAATGATCCTTTCTGCTTTCATGGGGTAGTGAATCAAGTCGAGAAAATTGAGAGTGTGCGAGCGACCTGATACCACATATCTGCTACAGCACTGGAACATTTCTGACTCCTTTTTCTTTTGTTTCAGTCTTGGGGGCTTTTGGGGTCCTAGTTGCTCTTATTTCATAGTTCCTCCTCGAAGCGGATACAGTAAAAAAATAAACCCTAATAGGCTGGGGGCTGTGGAAGTGGTAACGTCTGAGGAGCGCCGGCGGTTTTCATTGTGGCACGCCTCATCTCCTGGGTAGCAAGCGCAAATGAGATGTTGTGTAAGTGTTAAGATTACATCGTGTGGGTTTGTTACTCAGGAATGTAAGATGTACTCAGCTCGTTTGCTTGTGTGAAACAACACGCGGTCCCTCGTCAGTCCTCCAAAAAGCATCTTAAGCGGTGAGGTCTGGGAGACGGAGGAGCGCGACAAGGATAATCACATTAGATCCGCCGAAAGCCACCGATGGGCCAGGTTGTGGTGCCTTGTTTGTCCTTGACAACAAAATGTACACCAACCTTCTTGCTCATTTGCATTGTAGTCACAATGCCCCCTCTCAAAGAGCTACGATGTGTTGATACAAAGGACACACAGTTTTAGTGAAATTATTCTTCATTTGAGTTAACAGACATAGGACGTATTCCTTTCATAACCCTGAAGGATTTTTTCACTGCAACTTTTTTTCAGGAATTCATTGGCCCATAAACAGCACAGATGTCAAGACTAGGTGTTGCCTATTCCACTATTACAGTATAAAAACGTGTAACGACTTAGACTTTGAATAGCCTGACCATGTCACTGAACATAAAAGGGCGAGAAAGGGCTGTAACCGAACAAGTTGATTGGCGTGGGCTTTTGCCTGGGAATGTTCATTTGTATGTGTGTGTGTTGAGCCATAACTAATTGGTACTAAATAGCCCCTTACTTTAGGGGACGTTCCACCATCAGCTGTAGGCCAGACTTAGTGCCATCTGGGTACAATGTTGAGTATCAACCCTTTTGCCTGGGACTCACCCCCCAAATCCTCCATCCAGCAGAGGATCACCGTCCCCTTCGCTCCAATGCAGGCCAAGGGCATCAATGTTGCTCTGTCAGTGAAATGTTGCATCCCATAATGTGAACTTCAGTACATACTTTTGCGTCAATGACACCAATAAGCTTGTGAATGTCAGCGCATCTCCTACATTTCAAGTTAGTCGATTGATTCAGGGAGCCTTTCCTGGAAATCTCTGTCTAGTGCGCTTCAACTTGATCAGTTTTGTGTCTGAATGTAGTGAACAAAATAGGGAATAGGCTGGCTTTTGCGAGGCTTGCTCATGTTCTGTTTGCTCCTTTTATAGCACCCATTTCCTTTGAACACCACCCCCCTCCCCGATCCTATTTCGACGCACACACTTGGGGGCCAAAGCAGAAAATTATGTTTTATTGCTAGTTTCAGCTAATCTAGCAGAGGTGTTGTGGTTAACCCCCACAACCCAACAAAACTTCTCACCCCAACGCGGATTGGTTATTTCAGCTGCGATTTAACTTTTAATGTTGTTGGTATAGCTGCAAAAACTGCAACTACACAAGCGTGCGGGCACACACGTGCAAAGGCGTGCCTAGTCACACATAGAGATACAAACAAACACAACGAGCCTGGACGAACTCACTTATTGCTTTCCTATATTACCTTTTAACCTCTTAAGGATCAGTATCCCTCCCGCGGGATAATTTTGCAAAACAAAAGTTGGATTAGAATCATAGCAGTGCAGATTTGACTCTGGATATACGTGTCTGATATGTAAATAAAGCTTAGAATGTCATGAATCTAGATAACATATTAATAATGTTACGTGAGTGCATTTTAAACAAACCCGTTTGTTCAGCTAATAGCTAGACCCATGACTCAGTTAATACATCCACATATGACAAAAGAATATGTACTTACAGTCAGCTATCTTTCTCTGATTCGTCATTCAAAGGGTCCAAACAATGAAATGTAGCATTGTTTTCATTAGTATAACTGTTAGTACACACCGCCACAGACTTGAGCTTCCAAAGAAGCTCTGGACGCCCTGTCAAGGACGCTTGTCAAAAAAGTATAAGGAAGCTTTCGACTTTTTGGGCACTTTGGCCGCTCTGACGAGGTATGATCAGACTGTAAAAATAGGGCAGGACTAGCATACGTAGCCTTAAATATATCGTGAGCAAATGAATTGCATTCACGCTTTAATCGAGGGAACATATTTCCAATAAAAGTTGAACTCATCTTCATATGTGTATCACTGAATCATTATGGATCATCGGGAAGTTGTTGTGTTTGGTGCTGCTTTATTGTATTTGCGGAGAAAACGTCGACGTTGGACTCAGAGAGTTGGGTTCATGACACACTCCAGGACCATCATCAAAGGACGTCTATATTTCGATTGGTTGCTGGTCGTTAGTCGCTGAACCGCGTCATAGCTCATTACCATAAAGTTGAACAAACTTCTACTTTTCTGCTTGACGCTCTGGTCGCTCAACATGCCCAAAACGCCCAAAACGTGACGCCGACTGATTTGCAGGTCATTGCAGCTGAGAGAAGCTGGCTTCCATTGAAAATGAATGACTTACGGTAACTTTGGAAGCTCAAGTCTGTGGCGGTGTGTATGTACAGTAATCCATTTGTTATGTGAAAACAATAAAAAACTCAATCTAACTTTACCGCAAACCACATTGTTTACAATCTATCACTACAACTATCACAAAGTATTTCCGGGCTTTCGACCTTAAAAACAGTGTTCCAGCCGCTGAATTCTATCCGATTCCGAATCCCCGGGCTATCTAGATGTTCGAATGAATCTGATTTATCCAATGACAGTATAATGAATGGATGAACAGACTGCATTCATTCCTATGGAGAGCAAGTGAAGTCAATTAGAAGCACTTTTTCAGTGGTAGCCGAGCGTACTCCGCAGCCTCACGCTGAGCATGACAACGTAGATGTGACGTAAGCAACGTGTCTGAACGTTGTAATACTTCTCGTAGGTTTGCTAAGAGAAATTTGAGTCATTACGAATCTTGCCTCTTGCAGAGAAAGGAGAGCGTGAGTAGGAGTTGTCCATGAACATAGGAGCAGCAACTTTTGTTGTATTCTGATGGATTATTTTGTCTTTTTGACTGTATGCCTCCATGTCCCTAAACTGGCTTGCCCTCCTACGTACTTCATTTTCCTTCAGTACTCCATCTGGGTTTGCAGCATATTCCCTGGTTTTCTCCGAACAATCTTTTACTGACCCAATCAGTGAACAGAGGGAGTGGCTGAGAACGATGAGGTTGATGTCCTGCGCTACTTTGAGTGTAATATGTCACGACCAAACGTTAGCGATTGGTTATTGCAGATCCAGAGTGGCTCAGAGCAGATCAAATAGTTTCAAACTTCAACAGAGTACCCGCCTTCAAGGAAGTTAACGCTTGTCAATGGAGAGTGGCCAGACTCTTTGTACAAATGAAATGTACGTATGAGAGTCTGGTAGGACCAGGCTACCACGTACCCCCAATTGCCTGCAAGCTTCTCCTTGACTTACTATGGTAATTTCTCTACTGTGCAACAGTAAGTCACATGGTTATGACACAATAGTTAGCATATTTTCACAAAAATGGCTGCTACGGGGCCATAACGTGAGATGCAAGTTAATGTAGCTTTTTATACATTGTCATGTTTCTTTAGAAATAAACAATGGACAAATAGAGTCTTTAAACACTTCAGATGTAAATTTATTTGCTGTCAAAGTGACTTCTAAAATGAATGGGAGTCTATGGAATGCTAACGTGAGGTGATAGCCAAGAAGCATCAGAATCCAACCAAAGTGGTCATTTCCATTTAAGAGTTTTGTAAAAATAAAAACATTTTTTAACCATATCATGCCATTTGTATGAATATGTGTGTTTTGTAAGAATAGAAACCATATCATGTTTTTATTGATTCTTGTAAGCCAAAAACTTCATAAACTACAAGCATGTGTACCCTGCGCATTGATTGACTCTGCAAGCTCTCCAGCAAGGAGGAGATGGGTCCATGTATATAAAATACAAACTTTTTTTGTAACCATATCATGCCATTTGTATGAATATGTGTGTTTTGTAAGAATAGAAACCATATCATGTCTCAATATTTGGCTTTTTATTTGCATTTGAACGATGATGTGGGAAAAAAACTGTGCTATATTCACTGTGTACATTTCTTCTAAATCAACCATATGTTTCTCCTTGGTTCAGGTCCAGTGTAATAAGAGGGGTATGGGTATGTTTTTTTTAGGCGGAATGTGACAATCAGGGGCTGATCCCTAAGCTCTCTCCCTCCGATAATTGGTACTGTTTGTTGTATTCAGATGAGACACAAAAGGACCAACATTGTTGGATTTGTTTTTTTCTTAGTACTGTATTTAGTCATCCCTCAAATGTTAGGGATGTCTTTGGAAACAGTGGAAACAAGCTGGCTTTCTAGCTAGCACTGATTTTTCCAGGTCAGGTTGCATATATTTGATTAGCCTGTTAGGTACATAGTAGCCATGTCAATCACGGTTAGGAATTAAACTAGCTAGGCTGTTATGCTAGCAATAAGGCTGTCTTTTCAGCTATGAAGTTAGCTACATTTCATAAACATTTAATTTACATTCTATCATTAATCTGGTGTGTTTGGTTAGACTGCTACGTAGCTGGTATGGAAATAATCAGTAAGTATTGTTGGCTAGCTATTAGTATTACAATATGCACATTTTAGATAGCTTACCAATGCCAGCTTTGTCAGTTAAGGGCTTTAGTGTAGATAGGTTTGTCATCTGAGATATTTTAGAAACCACTGGCCCAAATTCGACAACTCCTTGGTGCAACTTGGTGGTGTTGGATGCATAACATCCCAGACGTTCTCAATTGGATTCAGGTCTGAGAAACATGAGAGCCAGTCAATGGCATCAATGCCATCCAGGAACGGCCTACATGCTCTAGACACATGAGGCTGGGTATTGACAAGGACACTAGCAACATGCTAAACTGAAGAAGAATCAGTCAGGAAGGATAAGGAGAGAGCAATTGTCTGCGGCCACCACCTGCAAAACCATTACATTTTTTCGGGTTGTCTTGCTTTTGCCTCTCCAGTGCACCTGTTGTCACTTTCATTTGCCCCAAAACAGGTGACACTGATTCTCAATTGCTTCCTAACTGGACAGATTGTCACCCCTGAAGTGTCATTGACTTGGTGTTATACTGTGATGATTGCATATTTCCAAAAATTTTTTTAGCAGTGAATACATCATATGATTTAAAATACATTTCTCAGATTTCAAGCCAGTGCTCTATGAAAGAATTCAGTTTGTCCAGCTTTACCATAATGTTTTATCATGTTTTACCATTGGTTTTTGGTAGGTATATTTTTTGTCCACACTATTTTACTTTTTTCATACAATTTGTATTATGATGTCTCTTACTTTCTTGGCTAGAAGATATTTGGAGTTAAATGGCATGTAGAGGATAACCTTAAATTATAATTTTGAATCATTTAGTGAATCAATTAAAATATTTTTAATATATTTTGAGGGGGTAATTTAATAATTGTATTTGCAGAACAACAGGATGCATAGGTTACGGAGACAGGCATATAGAAGGAGACAGAGAGAAAGGGCAAAAATTGCTGCTGAGCCTGGGTTCTAATCCCTGTCGCTGGGCAAGGTGTGTAGTCCAGACTCAGGAGACTAGACCGCTATGCTAAACTCTTGCACTAAAGACACAATTATCAAATGCAAACATTTTTCTACAAAATAGTGTTTCTTGGAATGCCAGTCTTACTTCTTAACTAACTTATCTATACAAATTATTTTCTGAAAAATCTGAGATGTGGTGGTCATGGCTGTGGAAATTACATGGAATTACTAGTTCCCCATTTCCTTCTCTTATCTTCACCGTTCTCTCTCTCCTTTCATTCATCGCTCCCTCTCGCTCCTTCTTTTTCCTCACAATCTGCCTGATTCCTCCCATCTCCCTCTCCCCCTCTTCACCTTTCTGGGCTGTAGATAGTATGTTTGTGCCATGTTGATAAGCGTCAGATAAAGGATCTCAGTGGTCGCTGATGTAATGATGATGAATGCTGCAGCGCTGCTAGTCCCCCCTCAGGGAGCCCACAGCACCACTAAGACCCCTCCATTTGCCCACAGCCCCCCTAATGAAATGAACTCAAATACAGTACCCCCATCAGAACAGGGGGGTGGGGTTCACCAAATCTAAAAAAAATACACTTTACGAGTTAATAGAGTAATCTCCCCTGGTGTTTGTGTATATGTGGATTGTGCATAAGTATGCACGTATATGTGGGATTGTAAATTGCATGCCTGTGTTCAAAAACAAATTGTGCATTTAGCATTTACTTTTTGTTCATGTTAAAGTATAATTTCCATACTATGAAAACAATATATTGTGACTATTGTGATACCTTAAACAACTTATTTTTTTTCAAGGACAATGTATTAAAACTTGTTGCTTAACCCTTTTGTTAAGGTAAATTTGGCCTTATCAAAGGCAAAAGTTTATTTAGTGTTTGACTTTGATGTGCACTATTTACAGATGACTTTCAACTCAGAGCCTTTGTTACCAAAGCGTATAATTTATGGTAAATTGATTTGCTTAATGTGCTTATGAAATAAGAATGTTTTTTTTCTTACCAACATTTTGAATTGTGGTATTTTAAAACCTGTTTAATCGCCTCCTTTCTCTTGGAAAGGATTATGGTGGCACACAAATAAAGATACACCCTTTCATTTTCACTACGCTAATTGAGTGTGGGACAGTCATTTCAAGGAATAAACATTAATATGAAATTTACATTTATTTCGGGTAACGACTGCAAACGATGCGTGGTTCATAATGCCTTCTTTTGTGAGGTGCTTAGGTGCTTAAGTGTGCGAAGACGAACCCTTCTGTTAAACTGAGAGAATGAACATGTATATCCTCGGTTAAGTGTTGGTTATTTCAGTGACATCTCATCCGAGTGTGGTATAACATTTGATTATCTAATGATGTGAATTATTCTCTAAGTCTGCATTGAAGTTACCGGTACATAGTGCATATTATATTGCAGTGCTTCCCAACACTTTTTCTTAGGTACCAGTACATTAGTAAAGTATCATAGTACAGGTAACAAAACAACTTTTGACTGTAACTCCAGACAAGCATTCCTTATTCTACTTGTCGGTGTTAGTCCCTCAATAAGTATTTTGTTAGGATCCACTGACCTACAGTAACCTGCAGTAAATGGGAATATAGCATAACTTTCTATTTTAAAGATATACTGTATATTTTCTGGGCATTTGTTTGCTTTAGTTATTAGAGAACATGGGGAAAGATAGAATGTTGAGGGAAACAGTAAATTGCCAACAATTTCTGAGTAGAGAATTGTTCAGTATAGATGAACATTCGCATGTCCTGGATCAGATTGAAACTTTCCAAAATGCCACATCGAGTGTGAATTAAAAACATACTAAATGATAATGGAAATAAATAGACTATAACAGTCAGTGCATATTTGCCTTATAGAACACACATGTGAAGTGTCTATTGAGGGATTGACCATTTAATTTTATGGGTCTGGTTTTACTGAGTAAAGTATTTTTTCCTTGTAGTGAATCAACACAATGTGAGCTGTGGCATAACAAGGAGCAGTATTACTGACAGTTGATCATGTAAACATGAACTGGATTAGGTCCATTGTAAACTACGCCTGCCACTTAACACCAAGACAAGGTGACCAGCTAATAGTCTACAACACTTATTAACACAATATACCAATTGTAATGAAACAAGTATGGCCTTTATGCCCAAGTCATTGTATCATCGATCTACAGCATAGCTGTACTGTATTCTCAGCTGTCCCATAACAACATTACCTGCTGGCACAAAAAACCTGGGGGAAGGTTTGTTTTAAACATTATTGAACCGGACAAGTTAAGTAAGAACCACTTCTTATACGAAGCAACAATCTTGGGGGAATGTGAAAAGCATGGCAGCTACGATTAACTTTCTTTCTCTGCGACAGAACGACAAAGCTTGTGGAAGATGATTTGTTGATAGATTAATCTAAATAATAAACAAATAACTGCAGGAATTTCTCACAGTTTTCTTTCTATCTAATAAAGTCCAAGTTAAATTAAGTTTTCCACCATTTGGGCGGTAGTGTCTGGGAACAAAATTAGGAATAAGCACCTATTAGATAATCCAAGTCTTTAAAGGGGTAATTAACCCAAAGAAACACAAACAATGAAAATCCTATTATTTTGGTGAAAGTCTCTGTTCTTTAAGGGTATAAACGTTTTATCTCAATTTAAATTGTATAGTATACAATTGACTGGAGATGGGGAAAAGCAGGAAAGCTGTATTATTGTGCAGTGAGTGATTCTTAGTTAGATAGATATATTATCTTCTTCACATGCAGATATTTACTTTAGTATTGTTAATTAGCTATATTTTTACTAACAATCACTTTGAGTAAAAACGTACCTAGCCTGTGTAACAGCACGTTTACAATGAGCATTGAATCATGGGTATTGTAGTTGTTTGTCACATTTCAGTTTTACACATAGGTTAACTAACTTATTATAAGTACAAAATGCATGAAACTATCACAACATATATTGCTGTAATATACTTACTTGCCTGGCCCGTCAGGTATCAAAGGTTAGGGAATCAGACTTGTATTTGAAGGTTGTCTAAGTGGCTTCAGGGAGTGTCCCTACACAAACGGTACTAAAAGTCTCTGAAAAACGTATAAATAAAGTTAAAAAATATATAGAGATATATTTACATTAGAGGACATTTTCATAATAATTTTTGTTTTAACAATCGAAAAAGAGCAAATTTGAATGGATTGGACTTCCTACGGTATGTATTCATCTGTACCACAAGGTCCAGGATTCATAGCAAACATATTTCCTGCCTCACTAGCTCCTCTTCTCTGTTAAGATAACTAGCCTCAGATGTGGAAATAAATAGGACTTGGAGCTGGAAATGAAAAAATAAACATTTAAAAAGAGTATTATTTTTCAAATACAAACATTCAATATGTGTGGTGGCGTTCTTGTGCCTCGCATTAGTAACTACACAATTACAGATGAGTGCTTGCCCTCACAATTGGTGATAAGATGTCATGAGCTTATCTTAACACCTATCAACACAACACTACAAATATTAATGGATGAAATGTTGTTACAGTAGCTAGCTAGCCACTCTACATTGACAGTGTCATGCACGTTTGCAGTCTGAGTATATTGCTATTGCAAAGGCGTTTATACAACAAGAGATGCATTGAGAAACATTGACTACATGATGAAAGTAGCTAGCTACCCAGTAGAACAACGTTGTTATCGCTACACTGTTGATATGGTGCTACCCTTCGATACACTATGAACAAAACATGACAAAAGTGCACGCATGGATGAAATGTTTTTAGTAGCTCTATTTGCAATCAGGTTTATTGTCAAAATGTACAGACTTTCAGCTGATTGCAATGAAGAGATCAAACAATAGCTATTGAAATAGCTCAGCACAAAGAATGCTTCAAGTGGTTTCCCCAAATTCAACTGAAAATGCCACTGATAATGACTTCTCCAGTCTCAAAATTATTCAACCCCTTCATGTCATGCAAATTTAGTACTTAGTAGAGCACCCTTTTTGCTGTTTGACCAGCAGCAAACAAGATAAATAGACAAACACCAGCCTCTGGCAGCATTCCTGAGGAATCTTTGCCCATTCCTCATGAGTGATGGCCTCCAGTTCATTAATATTCTTGGGTTTGAGTGCTGCAACCCCCTTCTTCAAATCCCACCACAGATTTCCTATGGGATTCATGTCAGGTGACTGTGATGGCCACTGTAGAATCTTCCACGACTTCTGCATCCAAGCCTTGGTGGAATTTGAGGTATGATTGGGATCATTGTCCTATTGGAATGTCCAATGAGGCCCAAGCTTCAGCTCCCTCACAGATGGCATGACATTTTCTCCTAGGATTTCCTGATACTTCAATGAATCGGTCTTGCCTTACAAACGCTGCAGGTTTCCTGTGGCAGATGATTCAAAGCAGCCCCAGAGCATCAAGTAGCCACCACCATGCTTGAATGTGGGCAGAATGTTTGTCTTCTTCCTCCAGACATATTGCTGATCCATTGTGCCAAAAAGTTCCAGTATTGTTAGATCGCTCCACAAAACAGAATCTTAAAACCTCTGTGGCTTCTTTATTTGAATTTGTGCATATTGAAGCCGACTTTTCTTGTGCTTTTGGGTCAGTAGTGGTGTATGTCTTCTGGCAATGAAACCTGTGTTTAGTATGCACCTTACTGTGCTCGCTAAAATCTCAGTGCCTGTTGCCACCAAGTCTTGCTGCAGGTCTTTTGCAGTCTCTCAAGAGTTTTTCACAACCTGCAGCCATTGATAGTGTATCCATTGCCCCTAATCTCTGAACTTGCAAACTATGCTTCCAACAGAGGGAACATTCAGTTTTGTATTCTGTTCTTTGTTGGTGAAGGGCAATGATCCCTTCTTAAGTTTTTGGACCTTTATTTTGACTTAGCCATGTTTCTCACACGCAGTCAAACATGACTCAACAACAAACACTTAGCCAGTTCAGGTTTTTTATGTGTTCCAGCTCATGCACCAGCTGCAACTAATGAATCCCTTGATTAGTTGCATTAGGTGTTGGATTGTGGTTACAGCATTTCAATCCAGCATCTCGTTGTGTGCAATGGCACCTTTTTGTTCAATCACAAAAGTATAGTTGGTGAAAGGAATTGGACGGCTCTGTGACATGTGGTTGAAGGAAGCATGTGAGTGCTCTTGACCATCTGCACCTGTTGAGAAGTTAAAGACAAGGCAGGATTAAGAGGAATTGGACACAATGAAGTGGGAGAAAAGAATAATGGGTAAAAATCACCCAAAAATGTTGGCCATCTGAGTACATTGTCATTACGAGAAACGTTTACTCCAGCACTACTGTAGCTAGCTACTCAGTTAAATAGCAATTTAAATAGTGTTGCCATTTACCTGTGGTTAGAGCAGCTGACCCACTATGAACAAATAACTAAAAAAAATTTATAGTCTATACATGGACACATAACGTGTTGAAACTAGTGCTTCATTTGAGCTGGAACATGCCGGATCAGAATCCGGCACCTCTCGGAATTTGTGCAATTCGTTACAGGACTTATTTTGTCCAGATCTGCTTGTTCTCACACATTATTTGGCTATTTCCCTACTGTTTGCCATCTACACTGTAAACATTCTAAGATAAGCGATTAGTTCAATCAAGTTACCTATTTTTCCTCAGAAATTAATTTGACTGATGATATAAGCCAGTGGTCCTCAAACCCTTCCATGGAGGGCCTAGTGTATGCTGGTTTTTGGTCTTTCCCTTCAATTAGAGCATATTTAGGACCTAGACTGCCAGGTGAGGGGAGATCGTAACCAATTAGTGAGCTACTCCATCAGGCTTGTACAAGGTAAAAGCGAAAACCTGCATACACTAGGCCCTCCATGGAAGGGTTTGAGGACCACTGTGTCAAAAAAAAATTTGTACACACATAATTATCATTACGGTACTACTGATGAGTTTCATAACTATCCTGCACAAATGTAATGAACAAATCTCAGGTAAATCAAAGCGCTGGTTTTTGCTGTGCATATTACCTGCTTTGCAGTTCCTAGAACATAACGTTCCTATAACCCATTTTTTCTCGACAGGAGAAATTTGGGGATATATTTGTTCCTCGAACCGCAGTTTCTATAACTTTTTCAGCTCCCACTTCAGAGCAAGGTCTTTCCATTTTCCTAGGTCTACGTTGATTGGTCCAATTTATAAGTCACGTCGTCGTTTCGTTTGCCTGTTGCGCTATGCTCGCCCATCATAATCATATTACATATTACGCTGGAGTTTTCGTCTTATGTGTTTCTCTGTTAACTACTCCATTTCTGACTCCAGCCTAGATTTTAAACACCGCCGTTCAAACCTTTTAATCAACACATCAACACAACACTCTTTTTTTTTAATTGTATTGGATGTAATTTTCATCCTTGTAATCTGAACAAACCAGATCATCTCCATACAAAAGATAATTTACACACTTATTTCTAATCACACACCCAGTGTTACAAACATTAAACTGTGAAATGTTGTTTTATGTGGCGCTACACTAAAGTCTAGTGAAAATGCTATAAAAGACCGCTGCGGTGCTTGCGTCACTCCCTTACCCCTCCTACCAGTTCTTATGACCACTTGGCCAGTGCGAATGCAAATAGCAAATAGCAAAACCAGTTTTGAGGTAGTTAGTAGAACTGTTTAGAAGTGGACTGTTCCTATAACTACGTTCCTGTAACAACTTGGTCGGAAAGTAGCAAATGTTGACTAATGACTTTGACGTAGCGGCACTGTCGTCATCTGTTTAGCTCGCCTCTGGCCCGCCTATATCAGATACACTGCTGTGATTGGTGCAGATTGGCTACAAGGGCATAGTTAATGAGCATCATTACTGAATGCCAGAGTGACTCGCTAAGCAAATTCAAATTGTGCTCTCGCGGTAACTCTGGATTTCCAGTGTACCCTTCCCCCAATTCCCTCTCTAACCCTGCCTTGTCAGCAGTGTGCAACTCCTTGTACAGATCTGTGAGATTACAAGGGGTGTGCACATGGTTCACCCAATCACATGTTGCCCGAGCCGCCGATTAGTTTGGAACTTTTCACCCAACACAGAAGCCTTTAGTCGGATCATGCACGGAATGATTACATTCACCGACTCTACTTCCGCAATTTAATTTACAGGTGCCCAATCTATACACAAGGAGTTGCTGGAGAGCGACGTGGTTGGATAGACAATTTGATTTATCTAACCCAAATCCCATGGCAGCGCTATGCCAATTTTGTGCAGGAGGTCCGGGGAAAGTCAGAGAACCTATGGTCAGGCTTGAACCCATGACCATCGTGACGTAGACTGTCCTGCAATGCAGCAACTTAGCCCATTATTTGACAGCAACCAACCTAGCTGTGCAAGTCAGTCCTGACATATTTTTTTTTCTGCTAGACTACCAGCCTGTTTAATAGGTCTAGTGCGCTGCTGCATGTTTTCCTATTTTTTCTCATTCTTTTGCTTACCTCTAAACTTGCCGGAGCCTTCTCCCGCTTGTGCGCTTATGTGTTCTGGGACCTTTCGATTTACAAATTAAGCACTGGTTGAATCCATAGCATACCTCTGTGAGTGCTCTTGCTATACCAAATAGTTATGCTAATACAGTCTGTACTTCTGCAATTTATCATTATGTTCATTTTTTGAATTATGGTCTTGTTGATTTTAAAATTGGCGATAAAGCAAAGGGGCGTTTATGGCTATGGCGTTCGGTTGTATGACAAGACACTCAAAGGAGATGGCAGTTCAGTTTTTCCAGTAAGTAAAGTTACATTTTGTTTTACATTTTGTTTAAATACTGTTTTTCGTTAGCTTACCAATTAATATCAGTTAGCTAGCTAGATTACTCCTCCCTCTCGTCTAAAATCGTCACATCCGCAACCAAGATGTCTGCGCCTGTAACAGCAAATTCGATGACCCAAATCAGATATTCACAAACCAATGGGTGACTTCACACCTTATCCAGTGATTATACAATCTATGGTGCAAATCAATAGAATGACTTTACAAAATGTTGTTGGCCCTTTGAAGTAAAAACTCCATGATCTGTCCATGGCCAAACATACAGTGTCCAATTAAACTTTATGAAATCCTATACTCTGGTTCAAACAAGTATACAGTATTTCAACATCACACTATCTGAAACAATGCACTTACTGTAGATCCCTTGATGAGAAACCAGTGTGATGCTCATGTTAGCCTGTTTCATTCATATCAACACAACAGTTTTTAAATTACCTCACATGTGGGATAGACAGCAGAGATTTGAACAGACCAGTAAACACTGCCTGAACAAAAATGTCATTTTCTAAAGACAGGAAAAAATGTGACACTTTTAGCTTATGTAATCAAGGATAACTGGGACAATGTAATGGCTTATAGCGTGAGCTGTACGAAACAGATGCAAAACAAAACATGACTACAGTACATCAACTTTCTAATATCGCTCCCCCATTGAAATGGTGTAGAATGGTGTTGTTTTCCTCACCAAAAAAGAGTGCATAGAAACTTTTGTTTGCGTGGTTACCCCACTAACGTACTGTTATACAGAAAACAAAGCTGAGGTAACATTCAAGGTATTCAGGATCAGACAGACAGACAGACAGACAGACAGACAGACAGACAGACAGACAGACAGACAGACAGACAGACAGACCAACTGAGATAGACAGACAAACTGAGACAGACAGACAGAGCGACAGACAGAGAAACACCTGCAGGATGGGGTGATTGGGTGTAGCGGTGATTGGGTGATTGGGTGTAGCGGTGTCGTTCAGGTCAGGGGGATTATGGGTGAAAAGGTCCTGCTTTTAATTGCTGCTCTGGAACGGCAGACCGCACCGACCGCCTCGTGGAACACAAAAGGGTGGTCAGCCATGCTTCAGTGGACAGGAGCTGTGAATATTTGCTCTACCAAAGGAATGTTTATGCCCCAGCCTCCTTTTCACCCCTCAGTCCTCCTCCAGGAAATCCACTCCCTTCTGATTCTCAAAATTACCTCCTTTAATCCCAACCTTAACTTTTTCCTATTCCGTCTGACTCACCTATGATACGGTAGAGAGTATTGTGGGCTTTAACAAGGGCATACACCCAACAAACACAAAACACACATGCAAACACAATAGTAGAAGCACCAGCCAAGAAGTTTCTTGCCCATCTCACTTCTCTTTTTTGTAAGTTCAAAAGAATGGTGCAGCGTGTAATTTAAAAGAGGGCAGAATAAAAACTTGACCCAAGGGCTGTATTGTCTGATCTCCCTTCTGCCTGAGACAGACTGTCAGTTGAGTGCCTCCCGATTGACTTTCTATGGTTGCAGGCCAATGAAAGTGGTTGAGCGGCTTGCTGTTCTGTCTCGACCCGGGACCTGAATCGATTGAGCTAAGAAACTCTTTTCTATGGAAAGTGTGCACACACGTTTAGGTCTTACTATCCTTGTGGTGACATCAAAAGCAGTTGCCACTCATCCTACTGTCTTCCTGAACTCCTTAACCTAAACTAAAACCTAACCTTAACCCCAGACCCCAAGTCCCTAACTCCTAAACCTAACACATAACACATCAAATCAACCCCTACAACTAAAATACACTTTTCTCTCATGGGGACTGGCAAACTGATGTTTTTAGATCCCAAAAGACACCGTTTTTTGTACCTGTACACACACATTCGTACTGTTCTTAAAAAGCCAAACAATCCAATTTAAAAACTTGTCTCATCAAAAGGCATACCAGCGTTTTGCGATGAGATTGGTTGTAGAAAGAGAGGACTGAGGTCTGGAGGGACATAGTACACATGTATTCACGTGGGAGTGATTAGAGGAAGAGCTCTGGTTTAATTCCCTTTTGATTGGTCGGGGAATAATTGTGCTGTGTGTGTTGTTTTTTGTTGCTAACACCACAATTGCTTACAGATGTTATTGTCGGCACGGAATGGACGGCAGGCTGAGTTTTTTCAGAGGGGGTTGGAAAAAAACAAACAAAGCGGACTGTGTTTGTCTGAAGCCAGTCACCCCCCTCAACTGCATCACTCCCAGGAGTGTTTTGGTAGCACCGCCCCCTTTCTACTTTTAAGTTCAACAGCAGTCATGTACACTTCAACCCTCTTCATTGACTCCTCTCGTTTTATCCCACTTGTGTCACCAGGTTGAATGATAATTAACTATATAGTTAGGATTGGGAGACTTTATTGACAAAAAAGATGTTGTACAGACTATTCTAGCAATGATCTTTGAATTGTAACATTTTATAAGGGTCTAAGTGACACACTTGCAATATATTTCTATTTATGTTTTACCTTGTTGTTTAGCATCATGCTAGGTTGCTCTCTACACAGCTATTATGTTATTTAAAACTTGGCCTAAAAAGGGTTTTTGAACACAACTATGAAATTCTGTAACTATAGACAGAAAGTTTCCATGCTCCTTAAGTCTGGGATTAAGTCAGAAAATATAATAAACACCTTTTAAAACTCATTAACTGAAACAACAATAATTTTTTGAGAGAAGTAAAGACTCCCTGGCACCATGTATTCCCAGAAGGAGCCCCAGACAAGGCTTCATTTTGGGGCTTGTAAATATTTCTCTTTATGAAGTATCCCCTGAAGGTTTTTGTTTTCAGTGTGGAAAAGTTGGAATTCCTAGTCCATACTTGTCCCCAACCCCTTTCTAGAATTTCGAACTGTAACAATGGAACTACTTCCTCTTTCAAGTGACCAGATTACAAACGCTGTAGATACTGTATTTCATGATATTTTCATAATTCCCAAAACGTGTGTATATCGGACAATGATTCCCTACACTCTGCAGTACTTGGCAACACACAAAATCACAGCCTAAAAACAATATTTATAAAAGATTGACCAACACCTCTGCAATTCCAGTGCAAATGGCAAAATATAGGGTTGAATATTATTGTCCCATCTTAGCTGCTTTTTTACAATTGTTTTAAATATCATGAAATACGTTCTACAGCTTTTGTAAACTGTTCACAGAAAGAGAAGGTAGTTCTGTTTTAACATCTGTAATATAACCAAAAACCCTTTTAAAGCCAATTCTTTCACTTTGAATTTGATATTACATTTATAAATCATAATTCCCTTATTTCCCTTTTATTACTTCACTGTCTAATATTATGTCAAATTGATATATATATGTTATAGCTGCCTGATTTGTAGTGTTGCAAAGTAAAGGTTTGTTAACTTCTTATTGGTTAAACATATATGTTTATGGATAACCAGATTATTCTACTTGTTCCATTGTTTGTTAAAACTTTGGGGCAATTTGGGGAAGTTCACAGAATTATGTCCCACTATAAGGCCTGTTGGGTGCATTGAAGAGGCAGTGAGAAGATCAAACATAACAATTATGATTGAAAATTAACATGGAGATGCCTGTGAATGAACCCATGGCCCTTTCTTTGCTAGGGATAAAAGGAGATTGGCTAGAAGGACTTCCTTATGGTCAAAAACTAAAGAGGTCACCAAACATGAAGCGTCTCTAACATGGGATTTGTTTTTAGATTTTGTTTTGCTTTTAGATTTCATGCGCTTAAATTCGATTCAGGTCATTTCAATGATAGCAACTTTATGGTTGATAACATTTTGTAAATAAATTATGCCCAATATTGTATCCTTTTATAGCCTTGATCAGTCTTGGAACAAATCAACAAAGGAAATAATATACAACAAAACGTTTATGATAGAATCTGTGCTGTGCTAAAATGGCAGTCATTTGTGTTTGTTGGTTTAGAGAAAGTGTTGGGAAAGATGGTTGTGAGCTAGATCTCTTAGAATTAAAGGACACGTTTTTGGATCCCTTCTTTGGTACTTGTCTTAATTATTGGTCCCTTTTTTCTTCAGGTGTCTTGTCTCTATGCGGTGCTGAGGAATGCTGAGTCATCGCCATGGAAACCCAGTCCCAGGCCAGTTCTGCTGCTGAGAAGAAGAAGAGGGTAGAGACCATCGTGGCCTCTAAGGGTTCATCGGCGCGGGCCGACATCAGCGAGAAGGCCGTGGCCTCGAGCACCACATCCAACGGTAGGGTGACCTTCTGTTCCTTAACCCTTCTTTAACATCTCTCATCCTTTGTCTGTTTCGCTTTCTTTCCGGTTCTTTCCACCTCTCTGTTTTTGGTCTAGCCTAACTCCAAATGGGGAGTTCAAGGGTTTGTTCTTAAAGTTCAGGTGTCAGGTTTCTTCATTCAGAGTACTATTTTACATGGAATGCAAGATGCGAGTGAGCGGCCATTATACATGCTAATGTATGTCCTTGGTGACTTCATTGCAACACAGTGTAAAACGAACCTCTTCAACAAATGCCGAAAGCAAGGTGGAGTTTGACTTTCGATTTTCATTTCTCACTCTTTTGGCGACACAGCTGCAGAGCTGAAGAATATTAGATAACAGAATAGCATTTTATCCAGGCGTGACTGGGACTGCCAGACTAAAGTCATAACGAATCTGGAGGAGAAATGACCATGACTTAAGTTGCAGCTGTTCTCATTAGCTTGAATTGTACAAGTGCAGGGTTTTGGGTAGAAGGCGGGGGATGGACTGGTATTGAGGGGTTTAGGGGAAGTGAACGTGGAGTTTGTGGTGTCAGTTGAGAAAAAGAGAGAGACACAGAGCACTCCATCACCCTGGGTTACCATTTGATTTGTAGGATGTCAAATGTTATCGTTTTAGGTCCACAACTGGAGACTTCAAACACTTCAGTAAGGTTTAATGGCTTAGCGGGTTTGCCCCCCCCCCCTTCTCCATAAGCAAGTTATAGCAGGAAGTTGGGAGGGGTCAGGCGATGTTTGGGGGGTTTGCATCCCGATGATTCTTGGAAATGCTCTCTGTCTTTTTTTTTACTCCCAGATGGCCGACAGTCTCAGTAATTAATGAGAGGGGAAGTGAAAACAAAAAAGTTTTAACGCTGTGGAAAAAAGCATGGATGTAATTTGGTTTTGGTGATTGTTCATCGCAAATGCTCTGGTAATTAGGTCACATTTCTCATGAACTGATGGAGTCACCTGGGCTTAAGCAGAATATGAAGATGTAAACAAGGAAATAACACAACACCAATAAAAATGTAGAGAAAGTAAAGAAAATTAGTAAGAGTATATGAGATGTGGAAAGGTATGGAAAGATAAGATTAGAGTGTGAGAGAGAGATAAATAGATGGAGGAATGGAGAGATAAGGTCAGAGTGTGAAATAGATAGATAAATAGATGGAGGAATGGAGAGAAGGTCAGAGTGTGAGAAAGAGATAAATAGATGGAGGAATGGAGAGAAGGTCAGAGTGTGAAAGAGAGATAGATAAATAGATGGAGGTATGGAGAGAAGGTCAGAGTGTGAAAGAGAGATAGATAGATAAATAGATGGAGGTATGGAGAGAAGGTCAGAGTGTGAGAAAGAGATAAATAGATGGAGGAATGGAGAGAAGGTCAGAGTGTGAGAGAGAGATAGATAAATAGATGGAGGTATGGAGAGAAGGTCAGAGTGTGAAAGAGAGATAGATAAATAGATGAAGGAATGGAGAGAAGGTCAGAGTGTGAGAGAGAGATAAATAGATGGAGGAATGGAGAGAAGGTCAGTGTGAGAGAGAGATAAATACATGGAGGTATGGAGATAAGGTCAGAGTGTGAGAGAGAGATAAATAGATGGAGGTATGGAGAGAAGGTCAGAGTGTGAGAGAGAGATAAATAGATGGAGGTATGGAGATAAGGTCAGAGTGTGAGAGAGAGATAAATAGATGGAGGTATGGAGAGATAAGGTCAGAGTGTGAGATAAATAGAGCAAGACACATTCATATACAAAGAGTGAATCAGATTGCTCAGAGAGCCATTAGATAGCTTACACATACTTTTAGCATCTTGTAATGCCAGTTAATTCCCTTAATCATAAGCTGTTATCAGGTGTAACCTTCCATCCTGCTCAACCTTGACCCCTGCATTTCCAATCACTACCCATACAAACAGAGGTAATAGTGAACAGCTGTGGGACTTCAGTGGCTGGTTCTTCTTAAGAAGATTTTTGTTACCCTCTAAAGCCCCTGAAACCATGCAGTGGAAACCCTGTTAGCCACCCCTCCACCACAGTATGTTAATGAAAAAGTTAAAGTTAAAGAAAGTTATCTTTGGTATTCCATTACGATTGCAATGTGATTGATTTGTTTGTGATTAAAGCATAATGGACATATATTCTTTGAGTACGAGTCCACAGTTTCACAATTAACTGGTTTCATATGTTAACTTAAAAATTAAATCTTGGATACTATACATTCATTAGAAAAACTAAAATGTCATTCATGCACTTCCTGACATTGCAAAGCCCTCTCCTAAATCTAGTTCTCCACACAGAAAAAATACACATTCTCAAGATTAGAAAGTTTTAATCCCACTTTTCTGTATAGATAACACCAGTCAATTTGTTGTGGTTTTTAATCATGATAATTGTAATCATGATAAAAATATAGAACTTATATTCAGTAATATGCCTCTGGTGTTTTTATACACATATAGCAAATGACATTGCGTGTACAAATGTATTGGGGCATTCCCTAACCCAATATACTGTAAGTAGGTAAAAAGACAAACTTTCTATTTTCTTTCTTCATACCCTCCTACTGTCTACATGGACTCCTATCTTTGCTTCATCATCTCTGTAAGTTTTGTCAATAGTTCAGGGAGCTTTCGCGGTGGCGCAATGACGGAGACTTGGAGGGGGAGCTAGTGGACTAGCGTTCCCACATGGTTGGCTAAATGGTGGCTTCATCCTGTGTGCCATTCATCTACTCGCCCGCTCCCCTGGTCTGACAGCTCAAAAGCGCCGACCGGGACACAACAATGCTGTGATTGGTGTTCTTTAGGAGGGGCAGGGGGCGACCTCCCCCTCACCCTCATCATTCTCTAGGCAGGTGGACCACAAAGTCTCCTGATTCTTTTGTTGCTTCCCCGGGCCCTCCAAAAAAAAAGATATCCATGCTGTTTGGCTGAATAAATCCTGTCGTCATGGGATAATTTGCTAATAAAAAAAAGAGAAAAGAAAGCAGGGAGAAAAAACGGAGGGAAAAGCTTCGGTCTATTGATTAAAGAGAGAGAAGAGGAAAAAGAAGAAAATAGTTTTTTGCTTGGTCGGTCTGATTTATTTTTTTCGGAACGCTGCTGATTTAGGATAGAGAGAAGGACTGAGAGACAGAGAGAAGAAGAGGGGAAGTCAGAGATGAAAAGAGACAAAAATCCGGAAGAATGCTAAACAGGCCAGTTTTTTTTGAAATTGTTTTGGAATGCGTGCCCCTAAAGCAGCAGGGCGTCTGTGAACCTAACAGTTTGCGAAGGAAAGACTTGAGACCTTTTAACGGTCATGCTTGGAAGGGCAGGAGTCTCAGAGGCCCGAAAGGTGAGCCTTGAAGAGGTTTTTTTTCTAGCTTAATAGTGAAATCACTAACCCACAACAGAGTGTTGCGAAAGTGTTTAAGAGAGAAAAGCAGCTGTTGACTGCTTTGAAAGAATAAAAAAACCTTTGGAGAGGAGAGGGAGAGATACAGAGGAAGGCGAATGAGTGAGGTGCTTCTTTATAGGCAGGCCATTTAAATGATCAACGGTAAATAGAAGGGGGATGTCATCTGACAGAAATAAAGTTCCCGGTTAACAGCGGGGATGGAAAGTAATTTACAGATACGCTGTCCCCGGCCATCTTTGTGCCGCCCAGATAAGGTTTCATTTCAGAAACGGATAGGAGACATTTTCACTTACGGGGGCCCCATTCTGCGACACCTGTGATAACAGCTTGTGGACCCTAATTGAAAATGGGCTTCAAAATGGATTTTCACTTTTCTTCCCCTTCCCTCCCTCACCCAGTGCCTCCCTCATTCCCTGCCCTCCCCCCACACCTCCTCACCCCCATTAACCCCCCC
>JACXGM010001011.1:0-50500 GCA_016801145.1 Umbra pygmaea | reverse complement strand
GGTACACGGAGAATCCTGAGATGGCAACGGTACAAGGGCAAAATCCAAAAGCAGGTCTATACACAGAAACAGGAGTCAAGCCGTTACAAGGTAGTCAGAATGATAAATGATCAGCAGGCTCAGTAATGATAGAGAAACTTTCAATACCTCACAATGACGTGTGGCAGCTGTGGGGTTTTTATGTACTGCGGGAAGAGGTGCAGGTGTTCAGAATTCGGGTGATTGTGATCTGATTACTGGGGTGCGTTCATGGTGAGCGGGGTCTAGTGTTTTACCGTGTTGCAAATAGGTGTGGAGTGGCGTGACGGAGCCTGTTACAGCCAGACAGAGACATCGGCAAGAATATTAGTTTTAAACATGATTTTGTTCTGTTTACCGTATTATTTATGAGGATGAATTACATAACATGCCAATATAATTAGCCTATACATAATATATTTTGAGTGTTCTTTTTGCAAATATGTGCAATATGTCCTTCATTTGCCTTTACGTTAAAATCTTGTTTTATATTGTTTGTATTTCTCTGCAGGCTGTTAATTGTATGCATGGCTTTTTGACATCTTCATATTATTAATGAGAGGCAGAATTTCGATTTTGGTTACACAATGCTCTGCAGTTTCAGACGGATCTACAGTAGCCTACGTGTTTCCTCCATCTGCCGATGGTGTCGCCATTTCTCATTTCACCCGTTTTTGTGGGTACGCATGGGTCAGAGTTTCCGTGAAGGACCGCACATTTTCCTGTCAAGTTTGCTTTTTTTCCCAACGAACATGCATTTCACTTGCTGAAGACAACTTAAGGCAGAAAGACCCACAAACAAAAAACTGAAGACAGCTGCAGTAAATGCCTGGCAAAGCATCACAAATGAGGAAACCCAGAGTTTGGTGATGTCCATACGTTCCAGACTTCAAGCAGACATTGCCTGGAATTCTTGACAAAGTATGAACAATTAACACTTTATTTATGATTTTGTTAATTTGTCAGATTACATTTGAGCCTCTGAAATAAGGGGAATGTGTATTTTCGTTTGATCCTGGTGCTCCGCCACTGGTGCGAACACGATCAGGCGGTCGGTTTCTCCTGCCTTCTGATGTCACCCCTCTCCTCTTTTACACACACACTCTCGTCAGCAGCAACCAGCTCCAGCTGTGAATAGTTACGTGGCCCATATAGCTCTACCAGCTGAGGAGGGTGTTGTGGGTGATTATTCTCTGCTTGTCCATGTTAGTCCTGTTGATATACCTTTTGGTATTTAATTATTGTTACGTATGTTTATTTCTGACATTTACTCAGTAAAAACTCTCCAGCATGGAGCAACATCTGACCACGGGACCTGCAATGCCTGGGGCCAGTCCACTAGTGGGACCCACTGGAGGACCCAGCAACCACCTCGCCCCTGCTTCAGTCCACCTGTCTCTACCTAAGGACTATGACGGGGCCGTTTCATGGTGCAAGGGGTTTCTGCGCCAACTGGGACTGTATTCTTCCACATTTGCCCCTGGCGCCTCCCACATGGACAAGGTGTCAGCATTGATATCATGTCTGTCCAGGCGCACGTTGGAGTGGGCAAATGTGGTCTGGAGGAACAGGAACCCTATCATGCACGACTATGATGCATTAATGTCCCTGTTTGGTTCTGTATTTGACCATCATTCCAAGGGCAGGGACGTGGGCAAACATCTGTACCATCTTCAGCAGGGGCACAGGACCACTAGTGAATATGCCTTGGAGTTTCGGACCCTGGCGGCTGGCTCTGGGTGGAATGATAGAGCACTCATTGATAAATTCCGGTTCGGCCTGCGGGAGGATGTCCGAAGGGATATGGCCTGCCGGGATACCACATTGTGTTTCGACACACTGGTGGGCCTGGCGATTCTTTTGGACAGCCTCCTGCAGGCAAGGGGTCACACTGGACGTAATATGGTAGTTCCGCCCAGGCCAGTCTCCAGTTCGAAGGGCGGTTCTGGAGACAGAGAGTGGAGCTGGCAGGTGTCGGGTAGGTGCACATACTGTGGCAGACGGGGGCACTTGCTACCAACGCTTGTCAGGTCCTGAGAGCGGCGGGACAGGCACTCACGCATCATCCCAGGTACCTACCACTTCCTTACCAAGTTGCGATCTTCCTGGATGCAGAGAAGGCCTTCGATAGAATTGAATGGGAGTACATATTTGCTGTTCTTTGAAAGTTTGGATTCTGGGACAGGTTCAGCTTGTGGCTCAGACTTTTGTATGCATCCCCAAGGGCTAGTGTCTGCACCAATAACAGACACTTGCTCTTACAATTTTGCCCTACTCTTACCAGGGGTCATTTCGGTGGAATGCGGGACCAGGCAGGGTTGTCCTCTGTCCCTCTTACTCTTTGCCATTGCTGTTGAGTCTCTCTCAGTAGCATTGCGGGCCTCTGCCTCTTTCCAGGGTGTCACAGGAGAAAATTCTTAATGGATTCGGCCAGCAATGAGGATGATTTCGTTACTCCCTATCTTCCTAAAGAGAGAAAAATAGGAAATATTTGGTCCATCCAATCCTGAGATTGGATGCAGAGAGGAAAGAGCGTTTCACATCCTTATTAAGGAGTCCCCAGTGCTCAGATACCTAAAAGACAGCATATATTATTAAAGCACACAAAATAATGGTGTTGTATTGTATGCTTGTTTTTAATAATGTGTGTCTGTGTGTGTGTAGGGTCGGGGGGAGACAAGCTAAGGCTCTGGGAAGAACTCGTTCCGCACATCATTGCACATTGGCAGTCCTTTCAGTTTCGGTTTTCAATTCAATCACGTGTTTACATGTTCTCTCGATTGGACTAGAAAAGGAATAAACTTCTCCTTTCAATTAGATAGAAATTTCTGATCGATTAAGGTATTTATTGTGATTGAGCTGCTAATTCGATTACTAATGGATAATTTGGTTATAAAATATAACCTGTATACAGCTGCTCTGTGTGCCCAGCGTTTCCGCCAGCCGTGCGTGTGTGTGTCCATTCTGGACTTTGTCAGTTCCTTGTATGGTGGCTCTGAATTGTCAAAAAAAACTCTCAAAATGCTGGCTGTGGATCCAGTAGTGTTGTGGCTTCAGCAGTCAGACTTGCCCTTTCAGCTTAACTGCTTTGACTTCAAGTACTTTGGAGTGAATGTGACTTGCTCGTTATCTGCCCTTTTCTATGCTTACTTTGCCCCCCTTCTCACTCAGATGTAGGTTGATTTTCAGAGGTGGGGAAATTTACCTCTGTCACTCATAGGAAAGATTAATGCTGTTAAAATGAATAGTTTACTTAAATTGCTTTACTGTTTTTCAATCTATCCTGCTGTTCTTCCCCAAGTTTTTTTTCAAGTCAATCAATCAGGCTGTTACTTGAAAGGTGCCCATTGTCAGTAGGTCTTTACTTCAGAAATGCAAATCCAGTGAAGGGCTTGTACTTCCCAACTTTCATAATTACTATTGGGTGGCCAACTTTCAATGGCTCCTATTCTGGTTGCATTCTCCAAGTACTCCTTGGTGCCACCTGGAGATACTATCATGCACATTTTCATCTTTAAAGGCTTTACTGTGTTCTGATCTCCCAACTTCCCTCTCTCGCTACACTGATAACACTGTGGTACAGTCCTCATTGAAGATCTGGTACTAGTTCAGGCACAGGTTTTCCCAATTTACATCCCAACCAGGTCTGGAATGGTATATTGACTCTTAAGCCCAGACGAAAAACTGTATTCTCGTAGGTCTATTCATGTATCATTGGTTTTGGCAAACACTCCACCAACAAAACCAAATATGCCTGGGAGCAGGAAATGGGTGTTGAAATCACAGAGGAGTGATGGGATGAGGGGATAGACAGAATTAGTTCAACTACATCCTTTGCCCGTCTGGGACATCCAGTTTAACTTGGTTCATAGAGTTCATGTCTCCAAGTCCCTACTGTCTGAAATTTGCCCTACTGTTGTTGTTTGTGACAATGCCACACCTCTCTGTGTCAACTTCATCATATGCTTTTTCTATTCCCTAATTTGCAGGACTACTGGGGCTGTATCTTCCAGGTCTTTTCGAAAGTACTTCAGATTCGCCTGCTCCCCTGTCATGTGACAGCAGTTTTGACGTTGTTGCCTTTAAGTCATTACTAGCTCGACGTAGGATTCTGTACAGCCACCCTCAACTTCTCAATAGCTGAGGGACATTGGTTTTTTTTCAACTGAAAAAGTGAAGATTAATTATTCACTGAGGGGATCACATTTCATTGTGAGTTTATTGGGGATTCTGGGGAGGGGGTGTTAATGTATATTTGCTCTTACATTGTCAACATTATTATAAATAAATATATATTTAAAATTAAGAAAATGCATATGTATCTTGTGCAGGATTAATCTTTACTAGTACGAGCCAGGCAGCAAAGACTTTGAAAACTAGCTTACGAAAATGCGGTAGTCAATTTTGTTGTTGCGACTTTATGCAATGCAAGGTACTTTTAGGACAAGTAACAGTACTTTGACTTGTGTACAGATTTTCAGAACTCTACCCAACACTGAAAATGAGGTAACTTGGATCCAATATCCTTTGTTGTCCAACCCCATAAAGAAATCAAAAGAACTGGCAGTTCAAAAGAGATAGATTGTTGTAGACCTTCATAAATCTTGTAATGGTGGGGGTCTGCATGGCGTAGTTGGCTAAGTCGCTACATTGCACGACAGTCTACGTCATGATAGTCACAGATTAGAGCTTGAATATGGGTTCTCTGAATTTCCCCGGACCTCCTGCATGAGGTAGCACAAATTGGCATAGCGCTGGCCGGGATTTGGGTCAGATTATCTTTCCTGCCACTTTGCTCTCCAGCAACCTCTTTGTGTCTAGATCAGGCACCTGTGGGTTCAATAGCAGAGGTATAGATTGTGAATGTAATCATCCCATGCATGATCTTCCGTGTTGGATTTGCAGTGCGAAAATAATTGGCGGCTGGGCAACATGTGGTTAGATGAACCATATGCACGCCCTTTGTCATCCCGCATATCTGTCCAAGGAGCTGCATAGCTGCCGAGAAGGCATGGTTATTGGGAATTTGGAGGGGAGGAAAATAAAACAAAAAAAAATCATGGTTAGAGGATGCATATGCATTTTGCCCCTCATGATAGGGAGGAGGAAGGGGAGAGAAGCAACAAAATCCCCAAGAATCACTGTGAAATAACTGCAGGCCTTAGACGCCACCTCCACAACCATGGCCTCTTTGGAAGGGTTGCCAGAAGAATGGCTTTTCTGACCCCAAGACAGATGCAAGTGCTTGGAGTTCGCCAAATGTCATTTAATTTATGACTGGAAGAAGTTGCTCGGGTCAGGTGAGATCAAAATTGAAAGTTTTGGTCAGATACAGCATCGGCATGTTTGGCGTTGAAACAGAGATGCATACAAGGAGAGGCACTTCATACTAACAGTGAAATATGGTGGTGGGTCAGTGATGTTTTGGGTCTATTTTCATTCAAAATCAATGTTCTGCCATGGACATCTCAGACCTCAATCCCATCGAAAACAAGTGGGCTGAGTTGAAAAGGGCAGTTGTTAAGCGCAAACCCAAGAATGTGAAGGATTATGAAAAGATCTGCAAAGAAGAATGGTCCAAAATCACTGCAAATGTGTTCCCTAACCAAACATTACAGGAAGAGACTCCATGCTGTTATCCATGCCAGAGTTAGTCGCCCTAAGTACTGAATAAGGAGTGCCAATAATTATGAAACCTTGATTTTGGTGAAATTTCTATTGTGTTAAATAGTTGTATGAGTTTGGTTGGTTCCATTGCAACGTTAATAAAGTAAGTGTTTCTCACATGTTGGTATTTTGAGTTTATCTCTATAATTATATTGTTTATGTTTTTAAAGTGTTGTTTGTGCATTGCCAGGCAGGGGTGCCAGTAAATTTGGAGCCCACTCTAGACGAGCTATGTGTCAATGATTATGAAGTATTTATTTGCTTAAGGAAGCTGACTATTAAGTCCTGTCTTCAGCAGTAATATGAAAGGTCAAAGGAAAATAAACATTGTGAATAAATGCTAAACAGCTAGTTTCCCTATGAATGACACTTTAAACACACTTACAAATTATGTTTACTTCCCTCTTTATTAACAATGTAAAATTTAAACTAGTCATTGCAATTCATACAGTCAATGATACATGGTATTGGTGTATGATGGCCAAAGGTCTCTTTACCAACTTCTAGAATGTCTGCTTTGTTACTGTTTGTATACCAGTGGGAGTATGCCATAACAGCGTACTGTACATGACTCTCTCCACCTCTTTTGTAGTGCGTGAGTTTGTTGGCTTTTAACAAGTTAGGCAGGCGGCTGGACAGTTTCCTGTGTTTGTGGGCTAATGCTGCCCGACTCTGGAGCTGTCCTCAACTGCTATTATTCTGTCAGGAGCTGCTGTGTTTTCCTGAGGAAAGGAAGTTATTTCATTTCCAGCTTTTGTCTGTGGTTGAATGCGAGCGGCGCTCTTTCAGCAATATTTGCTCGTTTCAACTCCCTTTTCCATCCGAACAAAAATATACACCCCCTGTCTTGGCCTATAACTCACGTTAGGTCCAGAAAAATAGCAACTTCCTCAATTGGTTTAATTTTCCTCAACAGACTCTCAACAGCCATTTTTCCTCGCTTCAGCGGATCCTTATCTTGGACTTTCCATCAGCCTTACAGAATCATGCCAGCAGATTCACTAGAGAGTGGGGCCCGGATGTGTGATCCCTTAGTCTAGGTAATGAATGCCAAGTGAGGGCATGGAGTGTTTTCAGGACATCTAATATTCCTCCAGTGCTTCAGACACAACAGGCTTAGTGTACTTGAAATCACTTGTAACCATGAAGATTTTGACAACCATTTAAAACTTCCAGAAATGAACCAAGGTGGCATCAAAATATATATTCATCCTGGCCCCGTGATACAATTTTGCTGTGAGGGGATGACTTGGAGAATGTATTATGTATTATTACATTCATTAATATATCTGCTATGGAGTCAAAGCTGTACAACCACGATTACTCACAAAGACTTGCAATTAGTGTAACACAGATGCTATGTGGAATGGAATAAAACGTGACTTTTCTTTTCACATCGAGCTCACACTTTTACCCACGTGATGATGTCACAGGGTATATTGTTTGCCATGCTTTTTCTCACCAATTATGTATGAAACAAACATCTGCCACCTCTAACAGACCTCACGGGTAAGGTCAGAAAGGCTGTGACCAGGAATCTAACCCTGGTCACCATGACAGTTGTCGATGAGGCAGAGACTTAAAGGTACAATATGTTGTTTTCCAAAACAATAACAAAAGGCGTACCTAACATTAAAAAAGCAAACATCACTATACCTATATTATATATATTTCTTAGTTGTGTACTTACATTATCCTAAATGTTTCCACCAACTTTCAAACCCAGAGAAATTTGTAATATAATTCAAAGACACGAGACGTTTCATTTTGTCTTCCGTCAATGGTGTCATATATCCTTTGACAGCTGTAGTTGCTCTAAGTTCCAGGGAACCGCCAAACATAACGTGAAAAAAGTTATAATATTTTTAACAATACATTACTTTGTCTGTGAAAACTTTTCTGCTGGAGATGCTATATTGGAAGGTTGTCATTGACGACGATAACAAAACCCATGATCCCACGCTACTTCCCGACGTCATGCAAGTACATATTTTGCTATTGTTTTGATTGAGAGACCCCTAGCTGCCAAGAACTACATATTGTACGTTTAATGTGCCATGCAGCAGGCCACTTCAAGAAATATTCTACTTTTGTTAATTATTCCTATAAACCCAGACAGGTTTCCCTCAAGTTTGTCAAAGCATTCAACCCTACTCAAATAGCTGTAAAATGTCTGAGTAATAATCAAATTCTGTGTAACTATACTATGTTGCTATGTTAATAAGGAATTCCGGTAAGGAATTCTATGTTACTGAGTAATTAGTCTTCCTTGTAATGTGTTAATGCTGTCTAATATATCATTTACAATAGTAAACATGAGAGAAAATGACATTATTCAAATACAATCTAGGAACCACAAGCATACCTTCTGTATAGTTTTGTTAGTGTTTTTTTGCACCACTTCATAATAATGTTAATTTCTTTGCTAGCTAACACACCATAGTAAGTTAGTGTTTGTTGGAAAATTAATACCTGGTACAGAAATGTGACTTCCAAAATCCTGTTGTAAAATGTCAATTTAGATTCATCAACATTTTCACCAGCGTTTGTCATAGTCTCCAATAGCTACACAGGTCTTAGCAAACCGTAGTTTGTTAGGGCATCTGATTGGTGTCCATACGGAGGCCCCAGATTCAATCCACTGATGGCTAAGGTCAAAGCTTTGTCATTCACTCTGTGAGCATGACAGTTAACCATAATTACTTCCAGGTCATTACTACAAATAATAACAAACATTTTGGGATAAATAAATTATTATGAAATTATAAACACTCTAAAGCAACACTATATTGCTAATATATCAGGTCACTCTACAGCTGCTTTACAGAATATTTTAACAATGTTTCTATAGGTTTGCTGGATGTTTGCTTTGACTATTAGTCGCTGACATCAGTCAATAACACCAGTAGTCTAAGTCGCTGACTCGAAGCACAATGGCATCATGTTGGCCAGTGTTCCTTTTCTGGTCACTTATCAGTGTTGACTTTTCTGTCAATGCCCGGGGGTCCAACATGGGGCATCGCAAATTGGTAGAATGCTGCCTGAGGTGGATAGTTGGGCAAGTGCATCTCCTCGTGTTGCTTTCTAGAAAGCAATTTTTGATTATCGACCATACCAGACCTTCTGAGGAGATGCTGACTAGACAATGGGATTTGGACATTACCAATTTACAGGGAAGAAAAATAGGGGGGAAATCCCTAAAAAATGTAATCAATAACACTATGAGAAGGAAAAAGTAAGTAGCTCAGATCTTGGGAAAAGTCAAAAGGTCCAAGTAATCTATTCAATATCTTGAACAATGCAATCGTTTTCAAGGTTAGTGGCCATTGAGGATAATTATAACTACCCTATCTTTACATCCATTCCATGTTTATTCTTTTAAACTGGAAAAGGAGGCTTAATTGTGGTGTTAAGTCTCTGATACTTTAGCTTGACCTGTGTGGGTTATCATCTTCTACTCAGTTTCCCTCTTCTAGTAAACCAATTGTCTGGTAATCTCTTAATACAGGTTACAATTGTGAGAATTGCTATCCATTGCAGAAAAGCCCTTCCATAACTTGACCCACATTGCTTATTCTGATATAAAAAAGTGATCATTCACAGTGTCTATTCAAATATAGATATGAGAAGCAACAATTTTGTATCTGGCACACCCACTTTACTTGGCTTAAGCAATGTATTTATAGTTTGTGTATTTTGCTTTGGGCCTCAATTAAGTTGTCGGCTGACAATACTGATTACTGCACAACTCGGAAGACATCCTTTCATTACCTTAATAGTGAGCAGTTAAAAATGTAATGTTTTCTGTTTACCATACCATTTATTGTCATATAACATATGTATCTCGGGATTTAGATTTAGAATTGTTAGGAGAGGAGTAAGATTATTTTAATACATATTTGTTAGTATAATGCATTTCCCCTCAGTTTTATGCAGGGATGTGCAATCAGTGTAGAGAGTGATAATCTGTGAAATGGCTTTTAAATAAAAAATAAAATGATGCCTCAATGTTGATATGTTTTCTGATGTAATTGTTTCTCAATAATGCATATAATGTTTATACTTACCTTTTAAAAAATCACTAAAACTGTATTAAAACTTTAGGAGAAGCACCAGTGTTTGTGTGTTGCTACTTTCCCTGTCATTGAAATTGATTGAAATCACATTGTTGTCTATAGTTAATAATAATAATAATAATACATGGTTCTTATATAGCACTTTTCAAGGACCCAAAGACACTTTACAGAACTAGCAAAACAAATAACAATTAAAATCAAACAAAATAAAAAGACAACACATGGGGAAGGTGGCTGGACTATGGGAGGGCTTGTTTAAACAGAAAAGGCTTAAGGCGGTGGAGGTAGATGTTAATAGAGTCAGAGTCATGGTTGGATTGAGAACCCTGTAGAAAGCCCCATCACCAAAGCTCTGTAGCTTGGACCAGGGGATCGTTTAGTTTACCTTTATTTTTAAAATTGACTGGGAACACTCTTTCATTTTTCAGCAACAACCTGGGGAGAAGGGGGGGAGAGGGGAATGAATGAGCCAATTCAGAGATAGGGATGATTAGGGATGGTGGTATGAGGGCCAGTTTGGACATTTTTCCAGGATACCAGATTAACGGTTAAAACCCCTACTCTTACTAATAGTGTTAAGGGATCTTTAGTGACAGCAGAGAGTCAGGACACCTGTTTAATGTCCCATTTGAAAGACAGCACCCTACGCAGGGCAGATTTCCACATCTGAGGGAAGCGTACTCCCTACTAGCCTTCCAAAACCACTTCCAGCAGCACTGGTCTCCCATCCAGGGACTAACCAGTCCTGACCCTGCTTAGCCTTAGAAGCAAACCAGCAGGGCTCTATTCTGCTGGCCAATGATGACGAGGTAGCCTGCTGTACCAGAGCAGTGTGCATGTGGGTTGATAGGGGAGAAGGTAGGGGAAAGCAACGTGGTGGATGACTTTAGTCAGAAGGAGTATTATGTACTGAATGCACTAGGAGACAGGGAGCCAGTGGACCTCACGGAGGATAGGGTTGATGTGCTGCCAGGACTTACTGTGGGTGAGAAAACTGGCTGCACAGTTTTGAACCATTTGGAGCATATGGAGATATGAGTAGTTGATGCTCGGTAAAATAGTTACAGTAATCCAGATTGGAGATTAATTCATGAAGGGAGGGGAGGGAGGATTTGAGTTTGGCAATGATACAAAGATGATTTTTGATTTGACTGTTTTGTGTCGCTCAAAACAAAGGGTGGAGCCAATGATGATGACTACATTGCAAGCATAGGGGGAAGGGGATACAACTGTGTCATCAATGGTGAGAGAGAATGTGCTGGATTTAGTGCCTATGAGAATGAGTTTTGTTTTGTCTCTGTTGAGCTTAAGGAAGTTGTGGTGCTTCCATTATTTAATTTCAGAAAAACAGGTTTCATTATGGGCCAGAGGTGGGTTGGTGAGAGATTTGGTGCTGAGGTAAATCTGAGTGTCTTCAGCGTAGCAGTGAAAGTCAAGGTTGAAATGGTAGAGGATCTGACCAAGGGGGAGGATGTAGATGATGAAAAGTAGGGGACCCAGAACATAGCCCTTGGGGACCCCTGGGTGACTGCAACAAATTCCAATTTGTGGTCATTGAGTGAGATGTAATGGGTGCAGTTGGTGAGATAAGCTTGCAGCCAGGAGAGTGTGGTTCCATCCACACCCAAACCCCCGAGCCTGGTGAGGAGAATTTGATGGCTCACTGTGTTGAAGGTGGCACTCAGTTCCAGGAGAATCAGGATGTTGAGGGCACCCACGTCAGTAGAGACAAGGAGGTTTTTCACCACTTTGAGAAGTGTAGTCTCTATACTGTGGAGTGGACAGAAGTCAGACTGAAGAGACTCAAACAAGTCCTTGTTGAGGAGGTGGTTTTGAAGTTGAGAGCCAACACGCCTTTCCAGGTTTTTGTCAAGGAAGGGGAAGTTTGATATGGGGCAATATTTATTAAGAATTGTGGTAACATCACAATGAAGATAGTAAGAGATTGGAGACCAGTGCAGAAAGTAGTTCTTACATATTTTAATTAAAGCAACATTTCAAACAAAACACTAGGCCGTCTTTGGTTGCATACTTTCTACTAAGGGTGACTGTAATGCCCAAAACAAAATCTACAGTGTAACACATTACACACCTCCAGAGAATTGAAGTAGAGGCTGACGGAAGAAGTTGTCCATATGTTGTAAAAAAGGACAACACTTAGTGGGGTCTCCGTCAAACCTCTCTGTGGGGAGTGAGCAGAATTCTTGAACTGGTGAATTAGGGGATCTGACGGGAGAACTAGAGACCCTGACAGGAGAACTGGAGGCTGGTTCTGGACTAATAGAGACAATGCCTGGAGAAATATGGGTTTTAGCTTAAGAACTAGGGGCTCCAGCTGGGGAAAGAGAGCCCCTGACTTGAGAGCTAAGGGCCTGGGGCCTCATTTATAAATGTGGCGTATGCACAAAAGAAGACGGAACGCCGCTCTCTGTGCAACAACTGGGATTTATAAAAAGCAAACTTGACGGGAAAATGTGCGGTCATTCTTGGAAACTCTGACTGAGGCGTATGCACAAAAACACCATTAGAAATGGTGACACTGTTGGCAGGTGGATGAAGCACGTGAAACTGCTGACCGTTGTGTAAACGAAATGTCTTAATAATATGAAGATTTCCCAAAACCATTCTTACAATTACAGTCTAAACAAACACCTGTTTCATCGATCTGCAGTGAAAAACAAAACAAAATAAAACAGTATTGTAACGTAAATGCAAATGAAGACATAATTGCAAAAAGAACACTCAAATATGTTCTGTAGCCTGATTATATTGGCATGTTATGTAATTCACCCTTATAAATAATACGGTAAACAGAACAAAATCATGTTTAAAACTGGTATTCTTGTTGATGTGTCCGTCTGGCAGAGCAGATACAGATTAGATTAGATAGATGGATTTCTTTATTGTCCACTGGGGAAAGTAGTTTTCAGAGTATAAATGTTGTCATCAACTACAAAATCATGGTGTTCATATGCCTTTAGTTCATTTCATTTTTAAACACGTTCCATCATGTGTTCCATCGTGACACAGGAATGTCTTAACCATTTTGATTGCTGCAAATTCTATTTGCGCAGAAGAACTATTTCCCATTTACAATTAGATTAATACCGACAGCTGTCGATTATCAGATACAATCAAATGGATGGTTCTAAAAAGCCACACCATCACAATGTGTAATGATGCACAATGGCTGATCTTGAGCTTTTTCAAGATAATTTTAATAATAACAATAATAATGCATTTTATTTTTTGGTGCTCAACAGGATTTCTGGTGACTGGCACTTTCCAGAGAGAATTTTCTGACAGGTCAGGTATATATATATCAGCCAACCCTTAGCCAGGTTATGCCAGACGTGTTAGTACAGTAGGTAGCTATAATATATGAGAGGCCGTATAGGCCATAATTCATACTTGGTCTCACATACAACACCATAGCCTCACATATATACCATTATACTTTCACATATATACCATTATACTCTCACATAGATACCATTATAGTCTTGCACATTAACTGGCATATCCTTTTACATGCACTGTCAAACTTTCCTTTATTTACAATCATACTTTCTTACACCGATTGATATTCTCTTTTACACACACAAAAATACCCTCTTATATGCACCATCATACTAAAGTATGACAATGTATGTAAGAGAGACAAATAATATGTGTGAAAAAGAATGATAGTATATGTAAGTAAGATTAATAGTCTGTGTGAATAAGTATAGTTTTGTAAATGTAAGAGAATAACAGGGTGTGCAAGAGAGAATACTTGCTTATGTGAGAGAGTTTGATTGAAACGGAAGGCACTTTGATTGAAACGGAAATATTACTGAATTCTCAGTTTCTGATTGGCTTAAGAAGAACGACTTCGGGTACATGTCGCTAATGGCCCACCTTCCATATCAAGACGATCCTGGCTGACATGACAGACAGTGTGCGGCTTAATAAAGCCATTGAACTCTTTAGTAACATTTTGAAAACTCCAAATGCGTTGGCGTCATTGTATATATGTGAGAGTATAATGGTATATATGTGAGAGTTTAATGGTATCTATGTGAGAGTATGATGGTATCTATGTGAGAGTATGATGGTATCTATGTGAGAGTATAATGGTATATATGTGAGAGTATAATGGTATATATGTGAGAGTTTAATGGTATCTATGTGAGAGTATGATGGTATCTATGTGAGAGTATAATGGCATCTATGTGAGAGTATAATGGCATCTATGTGAGAGTATGATGGTATCTATGTGGGAGTATGATGGTATCTATGTGAGAGTATGATGGTATCTATGTGAGAGTATGATGGTATCTATGTGAGAGTATAATGTTATATGTGTATATGTGAGAGTATGATGGTATATATGTGAGAGTATAATGGTATATATGTGAGGCTATGGTGTTGTATGTGAGACCAAGTATGAATTACGGCCTATATGGCCTCTCATAATAATAGGCTTGTCACATAATTACATTAAGTTTCTGCATACAGCAGGTCAACAGGCAAACGAAAAAGCACAATTTGCAGCTACTGTATGTCCAGTTTCCCAAATGTAATCAGTGCTATTGACTGCACTCATGTTGCCATAAGGGCACCGAATGAGAATGCTTTTATTGATCGAAAGCATTTTCATTCCAACAATATCGAAATAATTTGTGATGCAGACATGATGCTCACTAATGTAACTAATGTTACAGACACATTTTTAAGATAAAGCACTAGACAATTTTTGGCATTGACTTTGACATCTGACCACTTAATTTTTTTTGGCCATGGTCCGACTTCCTGAGGCTGCGGCATTCACAGCTTCTGCCACTCCAATGTTATGGTTCCGCCTCCCTGAGCTGTCTCCCTTTCCTTTTGTGTGCATTCCCTCCCTTCTGTTTCCCTTGTGTGTTTGGTCTGTTTTGTGTTAGATTGTCTGTTCCAGCCCCTGAATTCCAGTTTCCATTCACACCACAAAGGCACCTGTTTCCCGAGCACCAGTCCCCATCAGCATTCATCACCTGCACCTGCCGTTCTGCCACACCTGGGCTGATTGCTGCTCTCCCTTTATAAGGGAGTTGACAGTGATCGGTTCCTGACGGATTATTGTACTGTACATTAAGTGTTGTCCCAAACTACCCTATTCCCCCCTGTCTGAATACAGTGCTGTTTGTTCATTTTTATAGCCAGTCTGAGAGCTGGTGACGACTTATTATTTTACTAACCCTGATTCTCTGTTCCTTCATTTCCAGTACCTGTATGCGACTATAATCGATAGCCCCTGGATACCTGCCTATCTGCTCCACTCGCCGGACCATACATTGCTACCTGTCACTGCACCTATCTGGGTATTTGACCCGTAACCCAATCTTCCAGAGAACCTGCCTACCATCCTTCTCGGTTCTTGTTGTTACATTCTACAATAAACATTACAATCTGCGTTTGGATTTACTCTCTTTTCTGAGCTCCTGATTAGAGGTCGACCGATTATGATTTTTCAAGGCCGATAACGATTATTGGAAAACCAATAGCCGATACCGATTAATTGACCGATTATTATTTTTTTGTGGGGAAATAATGACATTTCAAAAATACTGAAAAAACAAACTTTTAATATAGGCTAATTGTTAATATAATACACAAAATCTTTTCAAATCTCCAATGAATATCAAATTATTTAAAATTTTTCAAACAAAATGCCAAACAAATGGCAAAACACATAGTAGGCATAGTAAGATTTGTATTTGATACAACTTTGCCTATTAAATCTGTTTTGTAAAACAAACCCCTGGGTTTTGCCTCAAAAAAACATTTAATCTGTGCATTTTGATAGTTGTCCTTTTATTAACCAATCATATTTGGTGGTGCACAACGGGTGTACAGATATGACAATTTCCAGAAGCGCTTGATAAATATATCTGGTTTCAAAATAAATACACAAATATGACAAAGAATATAAGTATAACAAAAGCATTAACCTAGAAACATGGGATTTCGTCTTTAACTACAGAATTATTCTCTTGCGCAAGGAATTGGAATAGCCTAATATTCTTCTCTCTTTTCGCCACCGTCTGACTCAACATCAGAAATAGTCTATTTTGAAAAGCACGTTTGAGAACACTAGCAAAATATACAGGTCCTTCTCAAGAAATTAGCATATTGTGATAAAGTTCATTATTTTCCATAATGTAATCATAAAAATTAAACTTTCATATATTTTAGATTCATTGCACATGTATGTCATGTATTGTTTTAATACTGATGATTTCGGCATACAGCTCATTAAAACGCAAAATTTTGATGTTGGCTGATCCATGATTTGATGATTAATTTTAAATCCCCCTTATTCATCATATGCAACGCAATATAGCTAGTTAACCCTTGTGCAGCAGTATTTTTTAAAACAGGTCATTTTTTTCCTGAAAGCCTTGAGGAAAACAGAACGGATAAACGTTTTGGCTGATAAAAAATATGTTCTGTCGGAATGAAAGCAGTGAACCTCTACCCACTATTCTAGACTAATATTAGCCACGTAAAGCTAACAAGTAATTATATGCGACTGATTTTAATGTATCCCCTTTCACTTGTACTAACATGTCATACGTTTTTTCATTAAATAAGATTTATAAGAATTTTAATCCTTACTGTTTTCTCCTTCCTTAGTCACTGGATGAGGTCTGCTCGCTCTGCTAGTAATTCACTCTAGGAGCAGCGTGTTCTACAACACCAATACCAGGGCCTGGCGATCAGGCTGCCCGCAGATGCGGCTGCTTATTAATCGGATTGATATTGGCCGATACCGATTATGTAAAAAATGCCAAAAAATCGGCCGATTAATCTGCGCACCGATAAATCGGTCGACCTCTACTCCTAATTCCTGACACCTTGTCTTATGTTGTCTACAATGTATTGTCCATTCATAAAGACTGTCTAATTAGGATTAATAATACCAAATAAAAACTTTTTAATTAAGAGCTATGTATTTGGCTAGAATCTATGTGTCACAGCATTGCAGTGTAGGAGGCCTCCAGTTTTTTTTAAATGCAGGGTCTTTATATGCTCCGCTTGGGTCCTGTTTCAATAATAATGAAATCTTCTTGTTGTATGTCTGACAATCTAGCGTTTACATACGAGTGGTAAAAACATACTAATAATGGTCCTCTAAATGTCAAAAATGGTTTTCCGCCTTTAAATGTTTTGATAGCTTCAAGCAGTTCCTCCACTGTTCATCCTTCTTATGAGTCTCTTTAGTGGCATAAATATTGGTTGTCTATAAAGATATACCTTCTTTTTTGGAATGCTAGTAAGTATACAATCACCCCTTGGTCGCCACTGTTCTTCCCAATAAATTCCACTTCCCCAAATTAACAATTATCACAATACCCCTCAAGCCCCAATCCATCCCCGCCCAAGGCCCTGTACCAGTTAGCGTCCTTCCCCAATACTAAGCATGTTGTGCCAAACGTGGTGTATAGGCCTACTACCAATAGTATTCCCATTGCCCTTATCTCAATGTGTGTAGTGCTCAATAGCTTTTATCTGTAGAGATACTTAATTTTAACCTATTGAGGCTCACCCCCTTTTTGTCACATTCTGCCTAAAAAACATTTCCAAAGTTAACCTCTTTGTTGCACTAGACCTGAAGCAAGTACATACATATGGTTGATGTTTTTTATAAGAAAACACTGAATGTTTTGGATATGTAAAATGTATTTTGAATAAATGTACACAGTGATATGTACACATATGGCACAAGAAATCTCAGAATTCAAATATCTCTGGCATACAAAGGTTTATACGGACGAGCTTGGTCATTTAAAACATCTGTTTCAAAAGGAAGATGATTTTCGACGTTAAGGACATTGATTAGACATGGTTCACATGTGACGGTCGTTCATATATACCTGGAATTTTACCCGGGAAAACTATGCTCTGTCATTAATGGGAACCTTTGATAACCAAAAAGAAAGATTTTCGACTGTAAGTACTATATTTTTTCAATGTGGTTTGCTATATATTGCTAAGTAACTGCTAGTATGCTGCTTTGTTATGACGGCATGCCTTTAACATTTTTACTCATAACGTTTTGAATTTAATAGCTAATAAGAAACCGAGACATTTACTAAAATCCCCAGGTTATTAGCTTTAAAAAGATACAGGACTTGTGTATATATAACTTAAAAAATTGCATTTGTGAGCTTTGATTTTAATCCACATTGTATTTTCTATGAGACAAAAAAAATAATGTCATTGTTTACTAAGCACGTAGCTCACATTATGCCGTGTTATACTATGGTCATTATAGCTATTGTAAAACAGAGACATCTGCTAGATTTCTGAGTTTATAAGCTTCGTAAAGATAAGACATGTATATATATCCAACAATTTGAAGATGTTACCCGCGTTTCTAGTCGACATTCCATTTTATTTGAGGTGCAAAAATGGGCAGCTGAGTGTAGAAGCTAATAGCTTTTGTGACTGGCTATGTACGTCACATTATGACAAATAATTATCCTGTTGATGTAGCTATTGTAAACTGAGACATTTGGTAAATTTCCAAGGTTTCAAGCTTTAAAAATATATGGGACTTGTATATATATATAACTTCAATATTGCATTTGTGAGCTTTAATTTTAATCCACATTGTATTTTCTATGAGGCATTTTATTACTCGGCACTTTGCTCACATTATGCCGTGTTATGTTATAGTCGTTATACATATTGTAAAACAGAGACATCTGCTAGATTCCTGACTTTTTAATCTTTGTAAAAGATATAAGTTTGTTCTCCTTTTTTAATTCATTGACATTGGTTGCCATATGTGTGGCAGCATGGGGACACCCTTCCCATGGTGAACATTTTACTTTCTGGGATGAATACATCTTTGGAAACTACAAACTCTCCTGAATACAAATATGTTAGAACAACTCAGATATATTTATCACGACTGAAGTTACATATTTTTTAAGTTAACATGATCAAACAGTGATAAGGGAGAACTGCAAAGATTCCATTCTGTTTCATTCTAATTCTATTGTAATGCATGAGGGAAGCACCGACACTCAGCTCGACTGTTTCTATGAACTAATTTTTAAACATTACCTGCAGATATTGGTTCCATTCAATTAAAACTACTAGTACAAATTATTACGGTAAAAAATACTATATTTAAATAAGTTGAAGAAGTGTCCAAACATTTTTTATGTCATAGCGATTACTGATGATTAACAAAAGAGAGGATAAAATACTTTTTCAGTTTTAATACAGGTTATCTAGCGGATCCTGTAAAAGTCAAATTCACTCCAATTACAAATGTATAGCCTAAAACTTTGTGTATTGTTATGTTATTATTTCAGCAAGTAATAATAATGATATGTGGTTTATGTTAGTTGATGGTAAATATTTTGTTTCAAGTTGATAATAGCCTATTAGCCTATAACTGAAATGGCAAACATCAACTCAATTGAATGTGGATGGGCAACAGCTTAATTTGAATTAAGCCTTATGTACAGTATACATATACTTACTTCGTGCACACAGCAATTCTATAATAGCTCAAATAATAAAAATAAGTTATGGACCCTGAAAATTGATCTATTCTGCTTCATCCACATGGGGTATTATATGCAACTGGTAATACAGTAAAATATACATGCATGTTGACATTGGCCATGTCACTCATCATTCACACCCTAAATTGTTTAGAACAGAGGTGGGCAAACTACGGCCTGTGGGCCAGATGCGGCCCACCGGGTCCTTTGATCTGGCCCCGAGGCAATTTTACCCTCCACAGTCTCCCGACTCTCTAGTGTCATCGCAATTATCTCGCGAACCGTATATGCTAGCAACTAAAGCTTAGTAACGTTGGAAAGATAAAGATCAGCCAAAAAGATTGAGTGTTGGCTCATCCATGTGAGTTTATCAGAGCCGGAGCTATCGCGCCTCGAAGTCTTTCACTTTTGCCTTTTTTACTAAACACATTACAGACAGGAAGTAGGATGTGAAAATGACAAAATAGCAACGCTGCAATGACGTAGGACATCATCCTGCACAATACCAACATGGTACCAATATGGTTGGAAAGAGGGGGTTCCACTGATAAAATAATGCCAATGCAAATAATGAGGAGTGGTTCGTCCATGTGGATTAATGACAGCCGGAGTTATCACGTCACAAAGTTGGGTACTTTTCACTGACTATATTTTGGTAAACTAAAAACATTACAGTCAAACAAGGAAATGGTGTAACAACACATTTATTTTCTGTAGGATACACATGTAACTGGGTAGGGGCGGGGTTAATTTAATGACATAACATTTCCTATTTTTCATGCATCGCTATAAAATGCGGCCCTTCACTTGGTTTCAAAAGCTCAATGTGGCCCTCAAGCAAAAATAATTGCCCACCCCTGGTTTAGAACATCTGTAATAAAATAGGTACATTTCGGGGGGGTTATGGTTAGGATTTTGAAAAATAATTATGCTGCAAATAGTTATCCCCCAACACTGTTACACTTGTTCTCAGCACCTCGGGACATTTCTATTATGGGTTACATGTATTCCACAATAACACAATATGTTTTGGCTATATATGACATCAGGAAGATAAATCAATGTCTCAAATTATTTGTTTCTAAAATATCAATGAAATGCAAGGCAGACTTGAAAAACATCAATCTTAGAGGATTAAAAGGCTGTATATAGCTGCTAAGTATGTGGTCGCATGTCGCATGTGCCTGGTAGAGAAGGAGAGACATCTATTGTCTGGAAAATAAGGAAACAGCTATTGTCTTGTAGGGAAGGAGAGACAGCGTCTGGTGTTTGACAGAGTGAGTTGTTTTTTTGGGAGAGAGATCACCTGTATGCAGCACTTTCAGAGCAGCGTAAAAAGACTGCACACGCACATCACGCATGTCATGACTAATAATTTTGTGTTATAAAATAATACAAATTAGAAATTAAGAGAATCATGTAAAGAAAAAGAACAATTAAATTATTTTAAAGTGAAGTTAGAGAGTAAAACCTGTTATTGAATTACCAGAATACAGCTATGAAATCACACATGAATGGACTTTTCTGGTTTATAAATCTAGATATGTTTGAGGTCTAGAGTTGTTTTGAAAGAGTATGTACCTTTCAAAAAGTATACAAAATATAGCCTAGATAAAACCGATTTCAGAATATGCCTTGCTACAGCTCACAATGCAAATAGACAAGTTACCAATGTTCTCTGCATATGCTAATACATGCAGACATAATTATAATAATGCATGGTTGTCAACAGTAAGACACATCTTTAACCAATGTCTGCAACAAAATGAATTGTAGGGTCAGAGAACTGCTGTGAGATACATGTGAATGAACGCATGAACAGATAGCTCGTTCCATTGTCTCCCCTCCAATTTCCAAATATTTCCAGATTTTTTGGCTGCTGTCTTATTGGGCAATATGCCTTATCACATGTAGCCATGGGTTTTTTGTGATCTTAAGGAATGTTCTATCCAAACTCAATATTCACAATCATTCCTAGTAAAGTCACAGAAAAATGTGGCCTATAATTACATTCTAAAAGTAACTTTCCTCTTTTAAAATGTTGCACATTCATGTCAATCGAATCCATGCTCTGTTCTAAACTTTCACCCATTCATTTGTCATTTTTTATCTGGTATTTCCGAAAAAGTGAAACACACTAAAGGTGTTTTTTTGACATTCTTTAGCTACAGAGGATAGCTAGATAATAGCATGTTTGTAATTCTAAATAAGTTTAGCTACAGTGACAGCTAGCTAAATGATATGGCAACTAGGAGTGAAACAGGAAATTAGGCACAACCTGACTGATCAGGACATTACAAATAATATATCTGAACAATTGTTTTGAAAAACGTTGTCTTTGATGGTTTTACTATATAGTACTGATACTGGACACTACAAAACCATGATTGCATGTGGTACAATATTCCTTTAACATTCTTACACCTGAGATATCATGATTTTTCCAAAGCATAATAAACAATATTTCTTATTTCCCCCTGTGGCCTGGCCTGTTACTCTGTAGTTATCCCTTATGAAAACTAAAACTTTTCATCTATCTGGCAACAAGAGGTTGAAGGTAGGTGAGCAATGAGTACACTACCAATGAGTACACTACCTGCCTCCCATTCTACTCCTGGATGTTAGTAAGCTCTCAATTCTCGCCTACCAAGTTTAGAGTCGATTTGCTATCAAATCAAATGTCCAGTGACTTATTCATTGCTGTTCAGTGCTCTGGCTGATTTATATGCAGAGTGTAAAACAGATGCCTTATGTGATACATATTTATAGTGAGTGCTGCTCTCCCATGATTGATTGTAGGTTCCTTCATCAGGATGTGCATGAGCAGTGCTATGATGACTTGTATTTCCTGTCAGCTGTCAATGCCAAACTCATTAAAAAACATGTGACTATTAATATACATTGTCATGCTGACAGGTACCTATTTCATCAAAAAAATTAAAGACCAATGCTTGCATGTGTGAAAAGGCTCGGTCTGTTTTTAAAGGACCTTTTCCTTTCTCATATTTTCTTACATATTGATTTATTGGCTCTACTCCCTAAACACCCTATGTTTGTTTAGGTGAGCATAACTACTCTGGGAAGTGGAGCAATCATGCATCCTTATATGAGTTCCATGCTGCTTATGAGGTGTACTGCAGACCTGTACATGCACAGGGTATCAAGACCTACTCTGTACTAGACTCTTTAAAAAAAAAAGATCCAAAAAGGGTTCACCACAAGAAAAAGATTCTACCAAGAACTGTTTTTATCTTTTATTGGAAGACATATTCCTTGCTATGTTAAGAGTTCTATATATACCATTTTTTATTTAAAGAACACATTGTAAATTAACTGGTTCTTAGGTGGTACTTTGGAAGATGAGTATGGATCTACATACAAACCCTATGTTCTAAATCTGGGTACTCTCTCATCCATGTAAAAAAACATAATGTACAAAAATACTAATGTACATTAGGTACACCTGTTCAACTGCTTGTTAATATAAATATCTAATGGGCTAATCACATGGTCAAGATGATCTGCTGAAGTTCAATCCAAGCATCAGAATGGGGAAAATATCAGATTTAAATTGACTTTGATCAAGGCATGTTTTGGAATGTAACTGAGACAAACACAAAGCAAAATAAGAGAAATCAAATGGTTTTTAATACAGATAATACATGATACAAAAATAAAGAAGCCTTGAGGGGCAAAATGTCAATAATCAAACATAGACCGCTAACCCACACAGACCTAAGTGCAACAATGTATGACAGCTAACAAACACTCAAACACAACTTAAATAGGCAGATAATTACATAAATGAATGCAGCTGTGTGATAATTGGCAGAGATCTATAGGATGAACAGAGGCATATGATATAATACTGTGGTAAAATGTCATGGGGCCTCGTATAAAAGATTGCACAGCTTACAGACCAGAACATGGCGTACACCCAAAACTCGAAAATAACCATTGCACATACATATTCACATGCATAAAACCGGTCGTACGCCAGGTCCTGCGCACCTTTCCTTTATAAATCACAATCAATGTGAGATTGACCACATGTGAACATGCCACTGAGCCCGCCTTGCCTCCTTTCATAAATGAATATGCAGATGCAGGGCTTGCGGCGTAACTTTTTTCCACAAATGCAAAAATCTTGTGCTGAAACAATTTTGCACGTTTTATTTATTATGGTCAAGAAGATCATACAGCCATTTTCTCTCGAGCTACTGTTAGTCAGTCTACAGACAGTTGAAATGCGACAGCGTCTCGCCTGCTGTACGGCCCGGTATGATTCGATTTTATATATACATAAATTAAATAATTACATAGCCTATATCACCTTGCATGTACCCTATAGTCAATATCCAAACAATGCTAATTATTTTTTAAACGTCCTGACATGCCATTCAAATGTATATTTCTTTTGTGTTCTGTTTTCAAAAAAGCTGAAGAATATTTTTGCAACTTTAGATCTTCCTTCTTTATGTGTTTTACCTTTATGCTAAATATTAATCTCTTAAATAGAATAGAATAAATCTTTATTGTCCACCAAGGTGGACATTTTTCTTTGGCTCACCAGACATACAATACAGATAAACATACAGACAAAATTTTAAACAGGCCTACTACAAAAAATGTTTGCATTAGGTGCGCATTTGAGAATGCGGCTCAGCGGGATAATATCAATCTCATTGGTGTGCTCCCGATGTGGAGAAGCGAAAATATTGCTGTGCTTGTCATGTAAATTTTTATTGTCATGTTAATTCATATATTTAATATTTTATCAACTTAAAATGAATTATGAGCTGCTTAATCAGCCTTGTGTTTAAACATATATTTAAGTAACCAGTGTTGTAGGTAAGTTATGTTTTACTGGCCATCGTCCCATAAACGTCCCAAAGTCGGTTATAAACCGCCCAGACATATTTCTAGGCAGGACTATTTCTAGGCAGGACTTCTATTTCGAACCCTGGCCGGAGCAGCCATTGGGCTTCAAGTATAGCATCATCTTTTACGTGTCCTTTTTTTGGCTACACCTAATTTCTTACACCTTGTTAACTTATTTACACATAATCCACAGGATTATTTAAGCCACGTTACAGATCCAGACAAGACTTTGTAGACAGCCCGCAAATTCTCAAGTCTGCTCAAAGGTTTCCGTGACGGCCCGCACATTCTCATGTCAAGTAAATTTTTATACATCACACCATGTGTGTGAATCAGTGTACGCAAGCGTTTTTGTGTGTACGCAACGTTTATACATAAGGCCCCAGGAAAAGATACCTGAGATAAGCCGCTTTCCAACCAAGTAGTTACAGGAACGAGGTTATAGGAACAGTCCACTTCTAAACAGTTCTACTAACTACTCTCCCCCAATACCGGTTTTGCTATTTGCATTCGCACTGGTCAAGTGGCCATAGGAACTGGTAGGAGGGGTAAGAGAGTGACGCAGGCACCGCAACAGGCTTTTATAGCATCATCTCTAGACTTTAGCATAGTGCCACATACAACAACATTTCACAGTTTAATGTTTGTAACACTGGGTGTATGATTGGAGATAGGTGTGTAAATCAACTTATGTCTATGCGGATGATCAGGGGCCTCATGTATAAACCTTGCGTACGCACGAAAGCTTGTGTACGCTGGTTTCCACTCACACGGTGTGATGTATAAAAATGTACTTGACGTGAGAATATGCGGGCCATCACGGAAACTTTTGAGCAGACGTGAGAATGTGCGGGCCGTACGCAAAGTCTTGTCTTGCTCTGTAACCTGACAAATTATGACATAACTCACCAAACATAAATAAAGTTTCCACTACAGTTACTGTCATACGTCTATGACGTTGACTATTCTAAAAACATAATTACATCCGCTAATAAAAGTTTAATCATTGATGTGGATGAATCACATCAAAATGCCAAAACCCAAACGGGAAAAGCTATTAGAGCCTACCTTAATTTGCCACCACTTCTGTTATAGCCTACTTGAGGTTGTCAAACGAACAACAAAATCATTCAGAAAATGCATGTCAACCTCTGTATATGGTTAATATTGCACGCAGCATGGATTACTTACCACAGATGAAATATATACTCGCTGTGCTGTGCAACTACAAGATTGACATCAGAAAATGCAGTTGTCTCTGTGAGTCTGACTCTGGCTCATCCATAACGCAAGGAGGCATGACGCACCGATGCACCTCCCAAGGATGAAACGCAGTACCCTGGAAATCCAGAGTTCTCGCGAGAGCGCAATTTGAATTTGCTCAGCAAGTTACTCTGGCACCGAGTAATTCTGCTCATTAACTATGCCCTTGTAGCCGAGCTGCACCAATCACATCGGTGTATCTGATATAGTCGTGCCAGAGGTGTGTTAAACAGATGATGACACGACAGCGCTGCGACCTCGAAGTCATTAGTAAACATTGTAAGATCACTATGGATTAACACCAGTTGTTTAAAACGACTTTGGCCACTGCAATGAACGAGTTAGACTTGGCTTTTTGTCTAAAAGAGGAACAGAAGACGGCGCTCGAATCGTTCCTTTTTTATAAAAGGACATTTTTGCTGTTTTGCGACCTGATACGGCAAGAGTTTTATCTACCAGTTAGCTCCGCCATAGGGGCTTAGCGAAAAAACACTGGTGATTGGTCGTACTGTTATCCAATTGCGTACCTTGAGATTTTCAAATGCATGCTTGTGCCGCCCCTCGAGTTGGGTCATTTTCATTACTCGAAGCCAGACCCATATCTCCTCCGGATTTGGGTCTGGATTTTTCCAGGCTAGAAACGCAGTATAACAAGTGGGCAAAATCACTCAATTGTGAAGCTCAAATGATCTCGTGGATTATGTGTAAATAAGTGATCAAGGTCTGGGAAATTAGGTGTAGCCTATGAAAGATAGGGTTTATATATTATAGCAGCCATATACTTGATGCGGAATGGCTGCTTCGGCCAGGGCTCGAAATACAAGGCGTCCCGCTTTATAGCCTAGTATAAAAATATGTCTGGGACGGTTCATAACCGACTTTGGGACGTTTACGGGACGATGGTCAGTAAAACATAACTTGCATACAACACTGGTTACTAACGTACCCTATATAAAAACAAGATGAAGCAGTTCATAATGAATGATGAAAAGATTAAATATAAAAAATAACATATATTTTCACTTCTCCACATCTAAACAACACCAATATGAGATATTTCCCAACGAGCCGCATTATCAAATTCTCACCTGACGCGAACAGTTTTTGTAGTATGTTAGAGAGTAATATTTAGCATAGCCTAATGGTAAAACATATAAAGAGGGAAGATCTAAAGTTGCAAAATATGATTGTGACTTCGGCTGTTTTGAAAATGGAACACAAAAGAAATGTAGGTAGTAATGGGTTTTCTTTTCTTCAAAAAAAAATCTAAATGCTAAATAGAAACACAACTACCACGCTACTTTTTTAGGATATATATAAAAGTCTTCTATGTTCTTAAAGCTTAGAATCTTGGGATTCTAGCAAATATCTCGGTTTTAGTGTAGCTATTAAACTCACAATGTTAGACTACTTAATGTCAGGTACGCGTCTTGAAAACAATTTTACTTACAGGTTACCACACGTCACTTATGTTAAGCTTTTAGTACAAAACATTTTACTTACGGTCATAAAATCCTTCTTTTTGGTCATCAAAGGGTCCCAGTAATGACTTAAAGCATAGTTTTCCCAGGTAAAATCCATCTTGAATGTAAAAATAGCATTTTCTCACCGGACTTTTAAATCTACTCATAAATAAATGAAAATCCGAGTGTATTTTCCTAGCACTTCTGAACTAAAGACAGATGTAAAAAGTGTCCAAAAGCTTAACAATTTCGGCATATACGTCATCCTTATGGAACAGAGATCTTAAAAATGTGCAAGATTAACAATTTAAACTGAAGACTGACGGAGATAATTCAGGAAAGAACTGTGTTGTTCGTCTCAGGACCCGGATGTAAACGTCACCACGGTGCATTTTTTCTAAAAATATAGTTTTACAAACAAAGCTATAGCTTATTGGCTGTTCACTCAATCAATCTAAAATGTTAGACTTATGTGGCCAGCCCCTTAACAACATGATTTGAATTGGATCCAGTATCCTATCTTAATATATGGCTTTGTAGGGTTCTTTCAAAGAGGATGTAGAAAAATAAAAACAGAAAATAATTATGCATTTTCTTTATTTCATCTTGTGCCATATTCAATGTGTATATTTGTTTGAAATGAATTTTACATATCCAAAAATTTCAAAGTCTTTTCTTTAAAAAAATATCAACCATATGTTTGTACTTGCCTCAGTTCCAGTGTAACAAGAGTTTAACTTTGGGTATGTTTTTTTAGGCAGAATTTGACAATTAGGGGGCGGGGCTTAAGAGGTAATGCAGGTTGGAATGGCATGTCAGGACATTTAAAAAATAATTTGCAATGATCAGATACTGACTATAGGGTAAATTCAAGATGATATAGGCTATGTAATTATTTAGCTTATGTAAATATAACATTTTAGAAAACAATTCCAATTTTGTTCAAATAAGCATATTATTATTAGAATGAGAATTATACCGGGCCGGACAGCAGGCGAGATGTTATCGCATTTCAATTGTCTGTAGATGAATTGTCAGGCTAACAGTAGCTCTAGAGAAAATGGTAGTATGATCTTCTTGGCCTGGGATTAATACATATTAATTCAAATGTGCAAAATTGTTTTAGCTTATGAGATTTTTGCATTTGTGGAAAAAAGTTAAGCCACGTAGACCTAGGAAAAGGGAAAAGGGAAAGACCCTGCTCTGGAGTAGGAGCGGCGGTGCGAGGAACTAAATAATCCCGCATTTTCTTCTATCAGAACACAAGAAAAAAAGGGTTATAGGAACTTTATGTTCTAGGAACTGCAAAAATCCCTGCGGTCGGAAAGTGGCTATAGAACACACAGGGGAGGTATCAGGTGCGCCTACACCACCTCACCAGAAGGGGAGACCGTCACAGACTGAACTTAACTACTATTATTTCAAATAATCTGTTGTGATCAAAATGCATGAAATACCAAAGCCTAAAGGAGCCTTACATGAATAACAAATGGAAAATCAATTACATTTAAATAATAAATTTCCACATTAACTAGTGTATATTCCAGAAGCATTGTGTTTATTTATAAACATTCACAAGTAAACAGTCCATGCCTACACCGCATTCCAAATTATTATGTAAATTATATGTTACACTGATTTTCCTAAATAGTCGATGCAAATGACAGTCAGTATAATTTTCAAGTCACCAACCGTTAGGGTATACGTCGAATTTCAATGAACAAACCATCCGATGAAAACAGTATTTCTTTCAAAAATAGAAAATAAATAAATGCACTGTTCCAAATTAAGCACAACAGAGTTTGAAAACATTTTATAGGTTGTAAAGAATTGAAAATGGTCATTTGTTGAATTTGCAGCATTAGGAGGTCATGTTTACCGAAATCAAAGCCAATTCAATCAAACACATTTGAACAGGGCAAGTTACATGTTAAACGTACAATATTTAGTTCTTGGCCGCTAGGGGTCTCTCAATCAAAACAATAACAAAAGCCGAACTTGGATGACATCAGGGGGTATTGCACAAAAGTAGAGTAAAGAAATCCAGGATAACTGAAAAAGAGCAGCTTGACTTAGTGTGATCTGCTCATCACGGCTTAATCGGTTGCAGGTTTGCCAAGCCAGGATGAAAAGGTAAAGCTATGTCAAGCCAGATGTAGATATTCTGGATGAGTGCACGTTCACGGCTTTCTTAAATAGACTACCGATCACAGATTTACTGATGCAGAGATGGAGAAAACGCGTGCAGCATATTTTTCACCCGCTGAGCCTTTTTTACCTTTTATGGAAAGTTACGAGGAGGTGAAGCATAGAATATGCAAAAAAGGAAATACGGCTGCTGTTAAGATTTAAATAGATATATCTACTAGCCACTCCACATTTTTACAAAGTTGTACACTCTGTTTTAATTGCTTTAAATATGCTTGTTTAATGTGTTGGTTTCGTTGCTGTATCTCTTCATGTGCTAAATGTGCTGGTTATAATGTAAAGTGTCTTTGAGTAGCCTACCATGTGAAGCACTATATACATGAAATGTATTATTAATTAGCCTACTTTGCTATTTAAAATAATATGGGTTTATTGTGTAACCTATTATTTTTAATGTAGACAAATTTAAAATTGCCTGGGAAGTGCAAACCTAAAGATTTCATCTTGACTCAAAGCATATTTTGTAGGTCACAACCTTATGTGCTCGTGTTGACATTTCCCAGCATGCTTTTCTGCACTTTTACTTTTAAAGAATCGTCGGTTTTAATGTATGTTCTGCTTCATGCATTAATGTATCAAATACTTTGTTTGATTATTAAATTATATTATAAATGTTTACTTTTCAAACCTAATACAAACTGTAAGTGGTGTAATTTATTGCAACCATTACTGAGAAGAGTGTTCCGGTCTATGTAGTTTAGCTAATCTTGTAAAAAAAATGTCTTAATATTCCATCGATGTAGGATGTTCTATCAGTTTGATATTCTAATTTGTAAAAATAAAAATGTTGTAACTGTCAGTGTGGTATGAAAGCCGTATCTACCACATGTCCATAGGAAACATTTCCTTAGGAAAGCATGCTGGGAGATATGCAAATGTGACTAATTTGATAATTTACTTTGGCTCAAATTACAGTAAATGTGACGATTGGCTGTGATGATCAACTTAAAATATACATGTTAAACCAAATTGAATTACATTTATTGGGACAACCAAAAAATCATGAGTTGAACAGATTTATGTATTTTACGTTGGGTAAGCATAAAAAATATAGGTGTGAGTCATTACTCTAATTTTTTTCAGTTGGATCAATTATATATGTTTTTCAGTGTGAGCATAGGGAATTAATGTTCCTCTGGAAATTTACCCTAAATATCAGGGCTAGACTATATACAAACCCTTTTCCACAATGCAATAATATGTTTTACAACCATATGTACAAATCTCTATAAAGTATGTCTAATCCTAAATTTATGTCAAATTCATACAGAACAAACATGACTGGTTAAAAGAACTTGGCAACAAGTCAAGATCAAATATAAAAACATATTACAGGCTGGTAAGTGACTTTATTCTTAATAGTGTGCAAATGGTATGTAGAAATTACTTACAGGGGATGGTGATAAAGATGTGTAACAAGGACGTCCGTGCCACAACTGTAATGGTTGGATTTAAATCAAACTTGTGACAGCAAAAGTGACAAGTAATGCTTGTTAATTAAAATTCAGCCAAACACATTCAGAATACAGTAGTATGAATGTTTAAAATGTTTATTTTGGATCAGAGAGACAACTGATTTAACACATAAGGCTCCAGGATTTATCTTAGCCTGGCTGTTAGCCTGCTCTGGAGCAGGCTAGCTGCAAAGAATAAATTTCCATGGTTACTTGGCTCGGTTTACTTCTAGAAGCTTTTGTGCAACCAAGTGAAGGCTACATTTATCCAGGATAACTTGAATATCCCGGCTTAATCCCTTATCTTGGTTTGGCTGGAAGTACCGTGGGATCATGGAATTTGTTGTCTTCGTCAATGTCAAACAGCCAATCTAGCGCCGTTGGCAGAAAAAATGTTCACTGACGAGGTATTGTGAAATATATTATAGCTTTATTCACGTTATGTTTGGCGGTTCCCTGGAACTTAGAGCAACTAGAGGAGTCAAAGGTTATATGACGCGATTAACGGGCGACAAAACAAAGCGTCCCGTGTCCTCAAATTATATTACAGATTTCTCTAGGTTTGAAAGCTGGTGGGAAACATTTTGGATATTGTAAGCATACGGGGCTATCTAAGCACAAATAAATACATAGTCATATTATATAATTACCTAAGGGCCCACGAACCAGTCCTCAAAACATTAGACTTTATACAACAGTTTTCATGTCCAGAAGATGGAAAAAAACAAACCTGCTCTTAAAGGTTCAGTGTGTAGTATTTCTAAGGATCTATTGACAGAAATGCAAAATAAGATCCACAACTATGTTTTCAGTGGTGTGTAAAGACCTTATATAATGGACCATTATGTTTTCATTACCTTAGAATGAGCCATTTATATCTACATAACCGCGGGAACCCCCATTTATGGAAGTCGCTGTATAACTGCAGAAGAATAAGAAGTATGTTTCTAAGTATTAGGTAATAGTAGAAGCTCTCCTTTATTAGAAGTGGAATTTTGGACAATTGTAGGACCACAGCTATTATTTAGCACAAGAGCCAATGGAGGGGGAATCTGCTTTGAAGAAGCGAAAGCATGATGAAGCCAGACAAATACAAGAGCGACACAGGCAGAAATCCCAGGGATTATTGCATGTAACATAGTTATTCTCTCTCGCTTTGTTGTGACTTTGCTATGTTGGGAGAAATGTGCTTGTGATTTTCATAAGACAATCGTCTGATTAGTACTATTTACAGCAAAACAGAACGTTAGCCTACAGCATAACAGCTTATATTAGCCAGCTAAACTTTAAGTACCCTGTTAGAAAAAATATGTAACATTAGTTGGATTGTTATTTCGAAAGCATGATGAGGCCAGAGGAATACGGGAGCGACGCAGGCAGATATCGTGAGTAAACCTCAGTGTGGGTTTCCCAGATAGAAGGCTCTAATGAAGGAAAAATGTTTTCAAAGCGACTTTTTTTATCTTGTACTAACTAGCATGGGAATAAGCTAGGTAAAGTCAGTGAATAAAACACTAAAACGAACAAGAAAAAATAACATTTGCAAAAATGTGTTTTTTCTGAAAAACTAAGTAAATATCCTTTCTTAATATCTCGTAATGAAGAAACCTCATTGCTTGATTTGGTACTCTGCTGTGTCAGATGACAACATATTTTGTCGGCCACCATAGATTATTTTTTTTGTTTGCTAAGGGAGGGGTAGGCGGTGAGTGACTGGCTGTTTGTAATTTGCAAACCATACCACTAGATGCCACTAAATTCTACACACTGAACCTTTAACTTCATTTCAAAACGATATAATAGGGTCATTACATTACCTATTACCTTTTGTATTGTAAGCATGATTTTTCTCGTCAACAAAGTCATGGTTTTAATCTTATGCTTGTCTACTTACAACTTAGATGTGTAAATGTGACCCAACAGAGACATCTAGGCGTATGGAGAGAATGTATACTTTTCAGGAAACCTAAAAAAACACAACAATGAATTCATCAACATGTAAACTTTCATTTTTTATAAAAACAACAGCTTGTAGTCTGTAGATATGTGAAATAAGTTAAATAAAAATTGCTTGTTATAACAAAGAAAATAAAAAGTCCCCACAAATAAATCTTCCTGATTGGTTGCTGTCTCATGTTCTTTTGTTTATATTCACTCGCGCGGTGACCAGCTGTTCATTAAAAACAAAACAGCATGGAGAAGTGCAGACAAGTTGCATTCGTGCTCAACCATATCACTGACCTTAATTCACTGAGTGCTGTAAACACTGATCAGTGGGAAAAGGTTGTTTTGAATTACTCTTTACAAGAGTTACACACTGTTTCTATAAGCATGAGTGAGATGACAAAACGCCACAATGTGAGTGTTCAGAAAAACATAAACAACAGAGAACTACATACATGGTACATGGAGTATCAGTGTGTAGGGAGTCCTTCATTCATATCTATGGTTAAGTGTTATTGTCTTATTCATGTGATTTCAAATAGCTTGTGTTATGTTTTGAAGTATGTTAAGGATTTAGAATGTTATGAATTTTGAATGATCTCTAAAACTACTACTGTTGATTCATTGGTAGCTAGCCTATAGCTAGCATAGCAATGTAGCCTAACATGCTAGCCTTACCAGTTAGTTACAGTTCAAAATGTAGTCAGGGAATAAAATAATACAATTAATATGCACTTTTGAGATTAACTCATTAATAATCAATATATTCCTTTTCCCCCTCGTGCAATGTGCTGAGTTATGTGATAAGGACATTCTTAATAAACAGCAAAGAGAATGGTCTTATTGATCTTGTAGATATTTAGGGGCGAATTTACTAACACTAGCCCAGTTTGCGCTGCATCTGTTTATGCGAGTTCGGTAATAGCGTACGCTATGCTTCCACATTTAGCGTAGTATTTATCAAACCTGATACCCACTACGCAATCAGCGCATACTCCGCCCTCCATTAGCTCGCCTCTAAAAGAGAAAACAACCCAGCCAGCATAGAGCTGGCGGGACACAGGCGGACCAGCAGAGGCAGAGCTGGTGGTCCGCCAGGCGGTTTGCTCATCGTTTAACCAGCGGTCCACTGCCGGCCAAGAGGTCCACCGGCAGGTGAACAGCGTTTTAGACCTTGAAAAATAGTCTAAAGTAAAAAAAGACAAGCTTTTTTCTTTAATATATATTTTAGAACTTAATTAAATTTTGAATTTTTAAATAAACTTAACTGTGTGTGTATTGTATTTGAATGTTGTTGTAATCAAATTTGTAAATAGTTTAAAATATTTTTCATTAGATAGATATCTAGAACATAAGCCTAGCCTAGGATATAGCCCGTATACGCAGCCCTGGAACAACAGTATGACTGCGTAGGATTCCCAGAGGACCTCTGTCTAAAACTCTGCTCACCCGCTGGAAGACCGCTCATTCTCCAACACTCCCACTGGCGGACTGCCCGTTAAACGATGAGCAAAAAGCTAGCGGACCATCAGCTGTAACCGCCGGTGGTCCGCCAGCTCCATGTTTGCTGGGAATGGGCCTGTATGTATCTATCATGGATCTCCCTACGGGAAAAAGAAAGCGCAAGCTTAAATTTAGTGAAGAAGAAATTAACATCTTAGTGCATGAAGTAATAGCAAACCTAGATATATATTACAGGGCAGAACATCCACACCCTCGGAAAAACATCCAATTTGGATTGCCATAACAAGTTAAATCAACTCGTCATCATCTACACAGAGACACGCTAACTAGGTGGTGTAGCAAATACACGTTGCCGAACAAGTGGAAGGTGTGGACGGCATAGATACTGTTGAGATCTCTGTAGAGAATGAAGGTATGCATGGTTTGTAATGATACTTTTGTGTTGGCGTTTGGCATATATGCATATGTTTAGCCTATATCATTGATATGTAAAGCCAACCGATGTGGTTAAGTAATTAAAGAGTGTTATTTAGGTCAATAATCGCAAAATTGCTCATCAAAAATGGACAGATGGAGGCATTTTCTTTTTTTTGTGTATTTGATGCTATGTTTGAAACACTGCTGCATTGATGTAGCTATATTTCAACACACAGGAAAACGCGGTTGCTGGTTTAGACCTGCTTTTAAGAGGTGGGAAATTCCCCCCGCAGAATAGAGGCGCGCTTTTACTGACAGTTTTTGTAAATACCACGGAATATATAATTAGGCGCACTTTACGTGTATCCTCCCACCTTTTTGGGTGGAACTCCCACTTTCCCCATGACCCTCCCACAAACGCATATTGAAAGCGCAACTTGTCTCTTGTTGCTCATGTGGCAGGCAATCTGCAATTTTACCCAAGTGCGCCTGGTTTGTAAATAGCCCGCATCAGTTACGTCCGTCTTTGCGACCAATTAGCGCCTGGAAATACGCGCAAACGGCTTGATAAACCGAGCCCTTAATATCTATAAATCTGACTCCATCTGTTTGTGTTAGCTGAGCAAGTTCAACCAGAGCTGTGCTGTGGGCCCGCTGCAGAATAGTTTTGACTCAGGGAGAAAACGTTAGGGGAACCAGGATAGCTTGCTAGCAAAGTGAATGTGTGTGTGTCACAAATGAACAGATACTAGTGTAGGTAGTTAACAGGAGCAATCAAGTCCCGAGATCTCCACCGGAGAAATACTAGGAATAACTGAGGAAGTCTCAGACGGAACTCGGTATACAATCAAATAGCATAAGAATACAATGCTTCAACCAGACATTGGAATACAAATTACATACCCAAAATAGTTCACGTTCTGAAATCCTCACGCCCTTCAGCCTAAGAAAAACTACAATTATCCTAGCGATCTATAATAACACACAGCTACGACAAATAAATTGCCCGGAGTATTGTTTACGATAAAAACTTAAATGTTGACTACAACAAAGCAATTTATCCTTTCCGCTCAGGTGCCTCCCACTCCACTCCTGCTGCATACTAAATGGTGATCACTTCACAGGCCAGGGTTGGAACAAACAGAACATTTACATACATAAACATTATTAGATTATGCACCGACTTGGTGGCGCTACCCTGGTCATAACAAAATAACTGAGTTATAACATTTTAATATCCTTCAGAGTGGGAAGCTAGCATTTCTCTCCTAGTCACTCTGTGGAGAAATCATAACCTGTGCAACCTTTAGTACATATAATAAAACCAAAACTCACTCTTTGGGATGATCCAGCAAGCCCCAAATGACATATTAGGATGTACAGTAAAATGTTGAGTTTTATCAGCTTCATCAGTTGAAAACCTGTTGTCTTTAGTAGGACTGTGTGTTGAAGTGGGATGTTGACCCCCCTTCCATGCATCTTAATTCCCCTCAGGAAATCCTATTTATTGAATAATGTTTGAGAGGAAGCCAGGTGTTGCATGAGTCATATTTGGTCCTGTAAACATTATTTCCACTACAAAAACATATACGTTTTGAGGTAGCTACCTAACTAACATTAGCTGTTTAGAACATTTTACAAACTACTTATTTAAGCTAACATTAAGTTGTCTGTTTAACATATGTTTTATTTTTGCAAAAAAACAAATATTAGTTGATAGCTGGTAGGCCAGACAATTGAGGCATATCGGTAAACAGAACATTAGACTAGCTATGGTTTGAAACATACTGTTTGAAGAACCAAACAAAAATTTGTAATTTAGAACATATTGTAAAGTACCTATTTTTCAGTTGCCTTTTACATGTGTTTTTTATTGTTGAACAAAACCAAATGTTAGTTGATAGCTGGTAGGCTAGACAAAGGCTTATCGCTAACCTGATAGAAATCGGTAGGGCGTGCCTGACTTTTCTTCAGCAGTTCTACAAGTAGAACAGTCTCATGCCTCCCACTAAAAAGAGAGCTGACTCATTCAAGCTGAAGTTACACTTGAAGCATGAGACTTCATCAACAACTAAGCAGAGAATAATGTAGTAGTATTACCTGGACGCCACCCAGGACAGAAAAAGTTTGGTGGTAGGCTTTTGCCATCGCATGTGAAAAAAGCAGCTGTCTGGTGTTCCTACAAGGAAGCCATGACAACACTTGGTATATAAAGCATTAACCACATGTTATTTCATTTAGCACATACATTGTTGCGACTAGGGATGGGCATTCGATAAAAAAATTGATCGTCTGGAGAATTAACGATCGACTATCAATTAATCATTCATATTTATTTAACTTTTTTATAAATTAAATTGTATTTTTCCTCGATGAGATCTTAATTACAAGAACAACTTGTGGCAGTTAAACTGGACGTTCGGTTAGCCTAAACTTGAAGGTATGCGCTGCGGTGCTCTAAAAGCAGCTGAACCTGGAGCTGCGAGCCGGCGTTCTTAAACAGAGACTCGTTTCTTCCAAAAGAATCATGCTAAACAATATCTTAACCAAAAACATAATAATAGCCTACTTAGATCTGTGAGGTTTTGTCCAAATGTAACTCAAAACTATCAAAGCACGGAGTCGAGAAAGAGGGTGAGAGAGATTAGCCTACCTAACAATTAATTAGGCTACTTACCAAATTAAGCTTTTTAACAAACCCTCCTAAAAATAACTAGTAACTCACATACAACTTCTACACCAGTCTACTGATTTTTGTTGAGAAAGTTAAGCATTGACATGATCTGGGGTCAGACGCGACCGCAACCTGGTGACCGTCAGTCCAGCCGCCGAAAACACCCACTCTGCGGACTGATGTTGCCGGGATGCACAGATACCTCCATGCTAACTTGGAATAGAGCGTTTGGAAATCCCGCTCTTAGCTCACTGAGCCGTTGGTTTGCTCCCGCCACCTAGTCCTGGGTCTTCCCCGAGGCCTCCTCCCAGCTGGACGTGCCTGGAACACTTCCCTAGGGAGGCACCTAGGGGGCATCCTTACCAGATGCCCAAACCACCTCAACTGGCTCCTTTAGACGCAAAGGAGCAGTGGCTCTACACTGAGCTTCTCACCCTCTCTAAGGGAGACGCCCGCCACCCTCCTGAGGAAACCCATTTCGGCTGCTTGTACCCTGGATCTCGTTTTTTCGGTCATGACCCAGCCTTCATGACCATAGGTGAGGGTAGGAACAAAAACTGCCCGGTAGATTGAGAGCTTTGCCTTCTGGCTCAGCTCTCTTTTCGTCACAACGGTGCGATATAATTAGTGTAATACCACCCCTGCTGCGCTGATTCTCCGACCAATCTCCCGCTCCATTGTTCCCTCACTCGCGAACAAGACCCCAAGGTATTTGTACTCCTTCACTTGGGGTAAGGACTCATTCCCTACCTACCGTAGGCACGCCATCGGTTTCCTGCTGAGAACCATGGCCTCAGATTTAGAGGTGCTGATCCTCATCCCAGTCGCTTCACACTCAGCTGCGAACCGATCCAGTGAGTGCTGAAGGTCACAGGCCGATGATGCCATCAGGACCACATCATCCGCAAAACGCAGCGATGAGATCCTCAGCCCACCGAACTGCAACCCATCCCCACCCTGACTATGCCTCGATATCCTGTCCATAAATACTACAAACAGGATTGGTGACAAAGCGCAGCCCTGGCGGAGACCAACCCTCACCTAAAACGAGTCCGACTTAATGCAGAGAACCCAAACACACCTCTCGCTTTGGTCGTACAGAGATTGGATGGCCCTAAGAAGGGACCCCCTCACCCCATACTCCCGAAGCACCTCCCACAGTATCTCCCAGGGGGACCCGGTCATACGCCTTCTCCAAATTCACAAAACACATGTAGACAGGATGGGCATACTCCCAGGCCCCCTTCAGGATCCTTGCGAGAGTAAAGATCTGATCCATTGTTCCATGACCAGGACGAAATCCGCATTGTTCCTCTTCGACCTGAGGTTCGACTATCGGCCGAACCCTCCTTTCCAGCACCTTAGAGTAGACTTTACCAGGGAGGCTGAGAAGTGTGATACACCTGCAATTGGCACATACCCTCTGGTCCCCCTTTTTGAACAGGGGAACCACCACCCCAGTCTGCCACTCCTTTAGCACTGTCCAAGACTTCCATGCAATGTTGAAGAGGCATGTCAGCCATGACAGCACCTCCACACCCAGAGCTTTCAGCATTTCTGGACGGATCTCATCAATCCCTGGGGCTTTGCCACTGTGGAGTTGTTTGACTACCTCAATGACTTCCACCAGGGAAATTGACGACAATCCCCCATCATCCTCTAGCTCTGCCTCTGATATAGAGGGCATAGTAGTTTGATTCAGGAGTTCCTCAAATGCTCCTCCCACCACCCTATTACCTCCTCAGTTGAGGTCAACAAAGTCCCACCCTTACTGTATACAGCTTGGATGGTACCAAGCTTCCCCATTCTGAGGTGGCAGACGGTTTTCCAGAAGCACTTTGGTGCCGACCGAAAAGTCCTTCTCCATGTCTTCTCCGAACCTTTCCCACACCCGCTGCTTTGCCTCTTTCACGGCAGAGGCTACAGCCCTTCGGGCCCTTCGGTACCCTGCAACTGCCTCTGGAGTCCTCCGGGATAACATATGACAGCTTCCCTGACCACCGGTGTCCACCACGGTCTCCGTGGGTTACCGCCCCTTGAGGCACCCAAGACCCTAAGACCACAGCTCCCCACCGCAGCATCAGCAATGGAGGTTTTGAACTTTGTCCAAATGGTTCAATTGGTTCAATGCCCCCAACCTCCACAGGGATGCACGACAAGCTCCGTTGGAGGCGTGAGTTGAAAGTCCGTCAGACAGGGGCCTCCTCCAGACGTTCCCAATTCACCCGCACTGCCCGTTTGGGTTTACCAGGTCTGTCCAGAGTCTTCCCCCACCCCCTGACCCAACTCACCACCAGATGGTGATCAGTTGACAGCTCCGCCCCTCTCTTCACCCGAGTGTCCAAAACATACGGCCTCAGATCAGATGAAACGATTATAAAATCGATAATTGACCTTCGGCCTAGGGAGCTCTGGTACCAAGTACACTTATGATCATCCCTATGTTCGAACATGGTGTTCGTTATAGACAATCCATGACTAGCACAAAAGTCCAAAAAACAAACAACCACTCTGGTTTAGATCAGGGAGGCCGTTCTTCCCAATCACGCCTCTCCATGTTTCTCCATCATTGCCCACGTGCGCGTTGAAGTCCACCAGCAGAACTATGGAATCCCCAACTGGAGCCCCATACAGGACTCCATTCAAGGTCTCCAAGAAGGCTGAATACTCTGAACTCCTGTTTGGTGCATATGCACAAACAACAGTCAGAGTTTTCCCCCCAGCAACCCGCAGGCGCAGGGAGGCGACCCTCTCGTCCACTGAGGTAAACTCCAACGTAGCGGCGCTCAGCCGGGGGCTTGTGAGTATCCCCATACCCGCACGTCGCCTCACACCCTGGGCAACTCCGGAGAAGAAAAGAGTCCAACCCCTATCCAGGAGAATGGTTCCAGAACCGAGACTGTGCGTAGAGGTAAGCCCCACCAGATCTAATTGGTAGCGCTCCACCTCCCGCACCAGTTCCGGCTCCTTGCCCCACAGAGAGGTGACATTCCATGTCCCCAGAGCCAGCCTCTGCTGCCCAGGTCTGGTCCGCTGAGGCCCCTGACCTTCACTACCACCCATTTTGCTGCGCACCCAACCCCAGCGGTTCCTGCCACAGGTGGTGGGCCCATGGGATAGAGAGGGAGGTGCCACGTTGCTTCTTCGGGCTGTGCCCGGCCGGGCTCCGTGGCAAACCCGGCCACCAGGCGCTCGCTGACAAGCCCTCCATCCGGGCCTGGCTACAGATGGGGGCCCCGGGCTTCCTCCGGGCAGGGTCTCTTCCTCTACCTCGATTCGTCATTGGGGTTTTGGTGAACCATTAATTAATTGTAAACAACTAATTTGAAAATAGGCTATCAACAAATTCCAATTGACATTTTTGTGTTTTAAAAGGTACAAATACATTCATGCACATTTCAGACTGTGCAGCTCAGTTGACTAGAAAATATTATCCACCCTCTAAAAATATGTTTGTTTGAATTTGATTATAAAACAATGTCTTTCAACTACATTTGCATACAGTATATTTTCCTGTATAATATACAATATACCAGAGGGGAACCCTTAGGGACTTCTAGGACTTCAGAAAAGGCCTAACATATCAGCATTTTGAATGTCTTTTTTAACATCTTTCAATTATTATTCATTTTCTTTTTTAATTCAAATTTTAGCTTAAATCTCTATCAAATTTGCTTCAGAAATGACAGTAGTATTGTCCTAAAACCTTAAAAACAGCAATATCCAATCAGATTTAGTAGTTGTTTTCTCTAGGCAGAAATAAATGGTACTCATTGGTAAGGAGATCATAACCAGGACAGAAGACTGGAGCCTGTGTTAATTTAGTGACTGGTGAATCATCCAATCACATTTTGGTATTATAGTGGGCGGGACATTAAAAACATCACACTAGGCCTTACAGAAGGCACACTGACATTAAGTTAGAGTTAGACGAGTCAGTCAGTGTTATTGAGCGCAAAGTGGGAAAAATGAAGCACGACTTCAAAGGAGGACAATGGCATTGTGGCTAGATTAATAGGATCCTTTCGAAGATAAACTATCTGAAATGGAAGACCAATACCAGCATTTGATTTAATTGAAAAGGGGAAATGTGTGGAAAGGCATTTTCAGACCGACAATTACCAACGCTACCCGTGGATGTCTGGCTGCAGACAACAAACAGATTGTATTGTTGGAGTTGCCTGCATTTTTCTTCTGAATAGTTGGCCTGGGCTAATAAGGAATTTACCAGCCTGACCAACCTAACACAATCAGCCCATCTGCACCAGAATATTCTGCTACACACCTGCAAACTACAGTGAGATGAAAAACTTTTGGGGATGTCATAGTAGACCTTCAGCTGAACAAGCAGCATCGCTACCAACAACAAGGTCAGACAGAATAGAGGAATATTGAAGTGTCTAATCGACATTGTTTTGTTTCTTGGGAAGCAAGAACTTGCATTCAGAGCACACGATGAGGGCAACAATTCTGTGAATAAAGGGAACTACTTGGAGATCCTGGAATTTTATGTCTACATATGAGATGATTGTGTGTTTTGTGCTCCAAGGTTCTGTGGTTGAGGTTTTTACCTTGTGTTGGTGATGATAAAAGTGTGTGTGGGCACAATAGAGCTGTGTGTCGGAGCTTGATGTGCAACATGTTAGAGTTGTTCATATCTTAAAAAAATACCCCCAACCATTGACACATGACTTTGTGACGTTGAAGGCCTAGTGCCAGACCCCTTGGTTCGCAACTGCAATATACAATAAACAGTTCTAAACATTTCTTATTAAGTTTTCTATTTTGCCTACGGCATTTTTACGTGCACACAATAGACTCTCTGTTGTGGAATTGCAACCAGCATCTCTATCTATTGATTGGATTGAAATATTCACTGAGAATGAAAACACAACTTGGTGCTTGAGTCGGTAGAAATAGTTGTCAACAAATATATGGCTCACACACTACCTGTGCAACACAACATCACAATCATTTGTGAAATAGACACAAATTGAGTTTCAGAAAATGGTCACATACACGAAAAATCTATTTTTTCATGTACTGTATATGTGACGATTTTTCAGCGCTCCAATTAAAGAGGAAATTTGTGATTATGACATGATTTTTAACATTCTTCAAAATATAACATGAAGGACTAATGTATGTTAGACAGCCCTAAATCACATTAAATATGTTCTGAGGGGACTATTTTGTAAAACCGAAATATGTCAAATATGAACGTATGAGAGGGTCAATTACGTTTGTAGGGAACTAAATTGAACACTCGAATAACGTTCAATATGAATATTAGAATGACGTAGCATGTAAATAGCATAGTTTTTGCTAGGGCGGAGGTCGGGGATGGTGGACGGGCGTATAAATTCGCGACTTGCATGCCAGTGTTCGCGAGTTCAAATCCAGACCGGAACTTTTTGTGTTTTGTTCTACAGACACGCGATTGTCGGTTTTTGTAATGTTAACCCTAACCATAATTCTAACCTTAACCTCAGTAACGTCATATCTAACCTTAACCGTTAGTAACCTCATGCCTAACCTTAACTGTGAATGTTGCAATATAATTTCGAACACTATGGAATGTATGGAATGTTCTCGCATAAATCCACTAAACGAAATGGACTGGAGCAACGTAATTCAAGTACAAATATAGCCTAATAACAAAACGTGCAATTCAAACGTAAAAACACCCTAAATAGGTTGGCATAGAAAGTAATTTAGGTTTTCAAAATAGTTTCCTGAGAACGTAATTTGGGATAAATTCTGAGATTTACAGTTGATGTTAGATGTTGCTTAAAATTAATTAGTTTTTTGGAAAGGTTAAGATTAGGATTGAGGTTAGGGTAAGGATTACGGTTATGATATAAAGTAAAAACCAAGGTGTTATTATTTCGCTAGTTAAACTACTACTCAAGAAGTGTAGAAATTTAATTCTGAGCTACAGACAGCGCTTGATTGCAGTTACTGTCTCCAAAGGCTGTGCAACAAAATACAATGTTTTTGTCAGTACCATTTTCGTTTGTTTTACAATTTAAAATAATATGTTATTTCATAAATTAAATTTGACCAATATTTGATTGTGAGATATGTAAGAGTAAGGTTATATGGCCTGCAGTACATGAATAAGTAATTCATGACTTTGGGAATGCAAACAGTAGAGCTTAGCAAGTTAACAAGAGAGAAAACTGCTCTCTAGTCAGTGGTTTGTGCTCGAAAATGGGTTCTCCGACTTTGCCCAGACCTCCAGCATTAGGCAGCACATTTTGGGTCAAATTATCTACCTTGCCACGTCCCACTCCAGCCACTCCTTGTGTGCAGATTGGGCACCTGTAAATTCAGTCACAAGAGTATAGTTGGTGAGGGTAATCATCCAATGCATGAGCTGACTAAAGGCTTCCGTGTTGGATGAGCAGTGCGAAAAGAAATGTTGGGCTCAGCGACATTTGATTGGATATACCATGTGAGCGCCCCCCACAATCCCGCATTTGTCCGAGGAGTCGCAGAGCTGTCAACAAGGCAGGGTTAGTGGGAATTCAACAAGACCAATTGTGAGGAGAGAAAAATGGGGGGATAACTATTAAAAATAATAATAATAAAAAAGAGAAGAATGCTCTCATTAAGAATGAACAGCAGGGTGAGTTTTTTTCTGAAGTTCAAAGTCCACAGTACACACAAATAGCATAGATAACCTAAAATGTATGCCTGAACTAGCCCTCGTAACCCTACACATAAACATAAAAGAAACCCTAATCTAATACACTATTATATCACAATACAAACTGGAAAGCACATTTTCCCCAGTGTGAACCTAAAATAAAATCTTTTTGATCACATGCACACAATTATGGAGACACCTACTAAAACTTGGTTTTGAGCAGTTTTAGAAATGTTTGATAGACCTGGCAATCCAGATTTAAAGTAGATGAATATCATTTAAATTAAAAAAATATGTTTAAAGTACATATCCACACCTGTGCTATTTTTACTGTGAGTTATGTGTTGGAATTGAGGTGAAGTAAGGAACATGTAAAAGTAGGAAAATCTTTTTTAGCCTTCTCTGTTTCATTCACATTCCCTGCTTTTCTCCCCCTTAAGCAATCTACCGTATGTTTCTCACAGTCCCAGCTTTTATGTTACACAATCACTTAAATTAGAGCTCATGAGAAGACGATGGTTCCCTGACTGTGAAATCTCCAAACAATCTATACACTAGATGTATGTGGTGTTATATGGTCAAAAACAAAAAACTGCCAAAAACATTAGCCATGAATTAAGGGAGATTCTTTCAAAAGTGTGTTTTCAAAACAGCCCAACTGAGTGTTCAGATGCCTATCCTCCCTCAGTCACTCCCTCCATGTCTTTCCACCCCCACTCTCTGAATTTCTTTCTCCTAGTCCCCCCCCAGAGACTAAATGCATAAAAAGAAAGGAGACCATTTTTGCTAATTAGTAGAGGAGCGAGAGAGGGATATACCGCCTTACTTTTTCATCTGCTGTCCACAGGCTGTCGACTGTCCTGTGAAGTCAAGCTTGTGTGGTTAAGAGTAGAAGAAAGGATAAGGCTAGGCACACACAAATGCCTCAGTGGAGATCCTGAACAGTTCTCCAGTGGGGGTTGAGCAACAGAGCTGAAAATGGGGGTTAACCATTAGTATTTCAGATTTGAAAAAAGGGGCTAAATAAGAAGTGTAAATGGCTTCACCACCCACCTTCAGCCTATACAAATGACCAGAGGCAAACAACAGGAATAGTCCTAGAAAAAAAGGCATTTATTGTGATAGTCAGCGTTTACTGACAGACTTTTTCATAAGGACTATTTTCATGCGGACATTGTTATTAATAATGAACTTACAGGTATAAATGAGGAGAAACATTCTGCATCCAAATTTAATTACTCGACACAAGCAATTTGATTGGATAATATTTTTATTTAAAGTTACAGATTTGTTTGATGGACATTTTTGAAATTTTATTGAAAAATTTCAAATGGTATTTTCATAGAGGGGAGTGGGTTTAAAGTGTGGGTCACTGTTTGTGCTAATAATGAAAGAAGCATGCTGCAGCTCAGTGGAAAATGCAAGCCACAACATTACAATAGAGAAAGTAACAAAACTATGTAATGGAGTCAAATATTCATAAGCAATACCACTACAATTACATTATGTATGCACTCAATCAGCTTGATCTACATTCCTGTTTCTCTTTGTTGTTACCATGCAACAATATTTTAATTTGCAATTATTTTATCAACAAAGTATTGTTTCAATGGTTTGTCCTTTGCTATATATATATATATATAGTCATGTATGTTATTTTAGGTAAGTTCAAGACATCAGCTGTAAAATGTAATTGAACACTGAGCAATGTCTGGCAAAGCACAAAAGAAAAGCAAACAGGAATGAAGAGTTTGCAGAGTAGATATTTTCCTTTTTGTTTAGAACAGATTGCAGAAAGGAAGTTAGGAGTGTCCAAAAGGGTCCTGAAAGCCAAGGTTCACTGCTCACTATTAAAAGGTCACAAAGCCTATAGCTGACAACAACATTACTTTATGATTCAAAAGTATCACTTTAAGTCTTCCCAAAGCAGACCTGAGTCAGAGCAACAAAATGCTCACAGTATTGATAGTGTTTACAACAATGTAAACAATAATAACTGAAACATTTAAGCTGCAATTTTAATAGTGAATAAGGGAATGAAACAGGCAAAGCATCAGTATATTTTTCCAATGGGTGCATTTATCAGAGCTGTATGACACACACCCCATTAAAACCAAGGGCACTGAAGAAATTCCTAACATGATGACCAAAGACCCATAACTGTCTGGAACAGAAATGGAAGCTGTGCCGCATGTCAGTTATATGGAGCTATAACAGACTTAAAGAAGTGTTGGTAGTAGAGCCATTACCTGCTCTGACAAATGACCATATCTCAGAGCCTCAAAAAGCTTGTAGTTATTCCAATATTTTCATCATGAAATATATAGTGTGTATGTATATATATATATATATATATATATATATATATATATATATAATTTTAGTTAGTTATATATCAGGTCAAAAGTCCTACAATGACCATGGCTAAAATGATACAAGGCACACAAGGTCGGTATAGCAAGGAATATCTTGTTTCCTTGTTTTTGGTGTAGCCTTATAAAATACACAAAACCAGTGTAGGACCACCATGAACTTTCATAGAACTTGTTAGTTCTATGTTTGCTTCTGACAAATATTAAGTCCAATTAAAGTCTAAATTGTCTGTGATCAGTGTGCTTTTGCTCAAGGACAGATCAATATTAATGTAAAATCACTGTGGGAACTATACCTATTGGTGGACATAATCACATGTCATCAAATCATTTACCAGAAATTTGCATCTGACTAGATTTCCCCCACAATGAATTGACTGACACACAAGTCCAGTGGTTATGTATGCTAGAGAGAACAGTTTGATTGGATTTGAATAGCCTCTGTATGTGATGCAGGTAATCCTTATTGAAAAAGCAGTACATTTGTTCCCTCATCATTTGAGTGACAGGGTGAAAGTGCTGAGTAACCTGACGGCATAAAAAAAGACATGGGTTTACACTCGTCTACAGAAGAGCTCATAGAAGTGATCATAAAATACTAAACACTTATGTCATCTCAATCCCACCTGCCAGTCATTACGGATTCTAGGATTGAAAGCCCATTATCACAGTGGCTGTCAATTTCTTTATTACAACAGTATGACCAAGAAGGAGAATTAACCAATATATATATATATCAAATATGGAGTCAATCCTGTTTCTAAATGAGTGGCTGACAGCTTGTGCATTTGATTTTTTACAAGAAGAAAACTAAATGCTTAAAGAGAAGAACTAATTCATGTCGGCATATCAGGTAATTGACCAATTGGGAACTCTCATTTGGTAACGATTTTGTCTCAAAAATCGAACAGGACATTGTCATAGAGGACGACAAGGGAAGTCACAAAGCTGTGCGTTTAGAACATATTCATTTGGCATTTTCACCTGGAGTGCTCTAGTACATGAGAAGCATCTACTTTATCAGTCTGGCTGGCGTGATGCCAGCCTCCAGACTAACGATAGTTATTTACATAATCATGCAAGAAATATCTTGTGAAATCATTAAAGCAGGAAACAATGAGCTGCTGCTTCAAAGAGTTGTGCTAAACTAGCAGTATAACTGCTCCCCCTGCTGTATCTGATGCAGAGGTGCTGGAGAGGTGTGTTTTAGTTCAGTGTTCAAGGATCCTTATTGGCAGACTTGTAATAAGGTACTTTTACAAACCTATACAGCACAAAATTCCTTACAGGCCTGTGTGAAAAACCATGATGATAAATATAGCATAACTATTCTTGGTGAATCAATCTACCATTCAATCTTGTACAGTTTACATATACAGTGTATTGATTACTTAGTGTGTAACGTTGGTATCACTTCACTGCTAACAACTAATGTACATGCAATTTATTTCTAAAGCTGGGGTCTCCAACAGGTTGAGGCCAAGCTACAGTACATGTTGCAAAACATTATTAAGTTACATAAAGTTTTCACATGTTCCATAACAAAATGTCTCATAGGCTACTATCAAATCGATAGAACATTGACAGTAAAAATGTATCTGTCAATTCACTTCACCATGTTGCCCCTGTCTTTGTGGTGAACACTTTTAATAAATCAGTTGCTAATAATGATAGGTAGTGCTTATGGATTAACAGAAAAACGTTCTCAACACTTTCTTATAATGGCTATAATACAGTAGATACAGTCAGTGTACATGAGTAGGTATAATTTAAACATATTATTTATTTGTATGTAATAGCAGCACTAGAGAAATTTTTCAGACATTTAAAAAAGAGAACATTTCAAGTCAGGATAAATAGTACTAAAAAAACAATGTCACCAAAACTTATTTTGCACATTGTAGTTTAGTGAGAGTTTGTATAGCTGTTCAACTATAGACAAGTCATTATTATCAACTTACTTTGAAGGTAAGTTATTATACTAGCCCCCCCACACATACAAACACACACACAGTATACACTAATCATAACTAATTTAATTCCCCATATCTCAGTTGGCTAATGACCCACAAAAGACCCTAAGTATCCTCAGAGTTAAATCATCACTTCAGGGAGGCAGGGCAAGAAAGTGAGAAGAGGGCCAGACAAGTAAATGGAGTGCAGTCATTTTTTAAGGATGACTGGAAGTGCATGGATGATCCCCTTCAGTCAAATATGTTGCCATGCAAGGGATTAGAGGTTTGTGAAGCACCAGGTCTTGACCTGCAAGCCAGGCAGTAACCTGACCCAATCCCAGGTGTATGCCTTTGGGTCAAATGGTTGAGATAGCATGCAACAAAATACTGTTCCTCTATAAAAACATGCTGCGTCAATTAAGCATTATAAAAGTGTTTTGCAGCAAAACACAAGCACTGCAGATTTTCATTGAAACATGTTTGAATGCTCCATACAGCATTGTAAAAAGTAAATATGCTCTGCTGGGTTAAGCTGTATTCACTTGTTTTGGAAAGGTCCTCATTAAAAGAAAAAATGGCTATGTAATGGCTGTTCATAACTATTTTTACTAGTGATGTATTGAAAATGAAAATTTAGTAATTAAAGTCACTGGTTAGTTATGAATTCCCTTGACTTGGTAGTTACGGACATAATCAAGAACTTCCCAAAAATGTTGAACCCAGTCAACTGCTTTAACTTTAGACTTTCTAAAACACTGGTTCTACATACACAATGTACAGTTGCAATCAAAATGATTCAACCCCCATTGCAAATCAGGTATATTGTCAACATTTACAAACTTTGATTTGTTAATTGCAAACAGCTTAAACAAAAGCAATTGAAATAGCACAATACAACAAATGCATCGAGTGGTTTCTCCAAATTCAACTGAAAATGCAACTCGTAATGACTTCACCAGTCTCAAAATTATTCAACCCCCTGAATAGAATCTGGCACAAATATGCAGAACATGTGTTGTTTCAAGCACACCTGATGCAACTAATCTAGTTGCACCAGGTTTGTTTGAGCTGGAACACATGAAATACTTGAACTGGCTAGGCGTTGGTTGAGTATTACGTTGCACTGCATGTGAGAAACATGGCTACGTCAGAAGAATAGTCCAAAAGGTTAGTAGAAGTGATCATCGCTCTTCACAATCAAGGAACAGGATACAAAAATATAGCGAAGGCACTGAATGTTCCTAGAGACACCGCTTGAAGCATAGTTCACAAGTTAAAAGTGAAGGGATGAAAGGAAGCTTCCAATGGATGCAACCAGATTTCTGAGGCAACAAGTTGTGAAAACCCTTGAGTGACTGCAAAAGACCTGCAGCATGACTTGGTGGCAATAGGCACTGAGGTTTCAGCGCAGAAAGTGTGTACTACATGCAGAAGGTTTCCATGTCAGAACCCCAAGACAGACAGTACACCACTACTAACCAAAAAGTACAAGAAAGGTTGGCTATAATATATTCAAAATTGTATAAAGGAGCAACAGCTGGTATTAGGTCCTTTTCTGTGGAGCTATGAAACAAAAATGGACCTTTTCGGCACGATGGATCAACATTATTATCTGGAGGAAGAAGAATGAAGCATACGCTGAAAAGAACACCCTGTCCAAATTCAAGCATGGTGGTGGCTCTTTGATGCTCTGGGTCTGCTTTGCATCCTCTGGCACAGGAAACCTGCAGTGAGTGGAAGGCTAGATGGATTTATTGAAGTATGAGGAAACCCTAGGAGAAAATCATCCTGCCATTTGTGAGGAAGCTGAAGCTTGAGCATCATTAGATCTTCCAACACAATGATCCCAAGTATACCTCAAATTCCACCAAGGCTTAGTTGCAGAAGAAGTCCTGGAGGATTCTACAGTGACCATCACAGTCATCTGACTTGAAACCCATAGAAAATCTCTGGTGGGATTTGAAGAAGGCGGTTGTAGCACGCAAAAGCCCAACAATATTACTTTTAATTTGAGGCCATTGCTCATTAGGAAAGGGCTAAGATTCCTCAGGAACGTAGGGGGTGCGCATTAATTAATATTAATTCATATATCCAAACTTGCCTATATGCTTAAGTCATGTTTCCTTGTCTGTGTAATGATCTCTCCAAAATGTAAAAAGAGAACAATGTTATTAATTTTTGGAAATGACTGTCCAATGAAACAGGCAAAGAATAATCCAAGATCAGGCAAAGGTCAGACCGGAATAGCTAATAAGGCTAAGGTACAACAAGGGAAATCCACAGGCAGAATACTTTCAAAAACAAGGCAGAGGTCAGACCGGAATATCAACACATGAAATGAATGAATGCTCAGAAGTAAGACTTGTACTTACAATACCTCGCAAAGAGGCTATGGAGTGTGTGTGGCTTAAATACAGACTGGAGTGAGCAGGTGTACTGAATTAGGA